>JAUEJL010077057.1:0-15777 GCA_032274825.1 Drosophyllum lusitanicum
ACATACGCTGAAAACGCAGGTGTGACTATATGCATATCGTCACACTTTTTTGGTGTAACGAAATTGCATCTTTGTTCTAGTGAATACCAGCACCGACCACCTAGGTGGTGGTAATGCGAGAAATAGAGCAGATTTGGTGGAACTACCCAAATTGTTGGGGAACACTAACCTCTAGCCATGACATATGAACCTCTCAACATCGAACCATGACATCTTCAAACACAATGTCTGAACCCTCGAAACAACAGCCTCGTGCCGCAACAACCCTCAACCTCGACAATATCACCAATTGACTATTATAATTTATAAAGGAATAATAACTAAATTCTTATATAAATTATTCTGATTTAAATAATGTTATTTTTACTTAGAAAATCCTTAAGAGAATGATATTCTTCGGTTAGCTATATCTATATCTATATTAATATATAATGTATTTAACACTCACTTTTTAAAATTTTTTAATATCTTAATTTTAAATCGTATAAATATTTATACATCTTGTACAAACAATTAATACACAGTGATACACTAGGAAATTATAGAAAGTTAAATAAATCATAGAAAACATAGTTGGAAAGTTGAAATTATTTAACAAAGTAACTATTAGGTGGAGTTAATGACAATCTTATATACTATGTTAATAACTAAACATTTGATAATAATTTTTTTTTCAAATAATCAAGTCAATGCAAATTAATTAATATTTATAAAAAAATCAATTAGATCTTTATATTAAATATTCTATTATATATATATATATAGAGAGAGAGAGTTAGGATCAAATGAGAACACTTTTAAAATGCACGACACTGAGAACACTTTTGAGCCTTTGATTCCATTGATCGGATGAGTTAAAAATTGTCACATTTCTTTTGGACCTTTGATTTCATTGATCGATGTTTAAAAATTGTCACGTTTTTTGATCATTTGTTTGACTATACACCTGATGCATCAATGCATACAAAAGTGTTGTGATTTGTATGCATCAATGCATACAAATCTTTAAGTTGTTAATATTATAGAAATAATTTTGATTTTATAATTTAAGATGTAAACTTGACTTTTGGGTAGTTATGGGTGAACATAAACATAAATATGAAATGCTACATTACAAGTTTATCCAGGTTCTTACTGTCGTGTATTTTAAAAGTGTTCTCCCTTAAACCTCACCCTATATATATATATATATATATATATATATGAAAGCTCTAACAATATGAGAACGAAGACAATTAACAAAACAACAAGGATACTCAATTTTGTCTAAATGGTTATGGGGCGGTAAAAAGATAGTGACCATATATATCCATTGGCATGTCTACATAGTCTTGAGCGTGCCACAGTCAACTGATCGCACATAATAAGAATTTACAAGAAAATTTGGACCGTGCCCCAGTCAATTTCCATTGCCCCTAGTCGGTTTTTTTGAAGCAACAATTTAACATTATTGACAAGTTCGTTTTCTCATGTTTTGCCCTATTTTGGCACTGCCATTTTGACATGTATGTTCCTATCTACAATATGCTACCAAAAGAAAACCTTATATTGTTTCCCGAAAACCTCTCACTTAAAATCAGAAAAAAAAAAAAGGTTTTGAGTTGAAAATAAAAGTTTGAAAACTCCCAATCACAAAGAAGTTAAAGCTCAAAATTTCTAACTTATATTGTCATACAGTTAAATGGTAATTTAAGGCAAAGGTACGAAGAGAGTGTCATTCTACAATATGCTACCAAAAAGATCAACAAATTAATCTTGTGAAATTCTAATGCATGTAATATATGTAATTAAACTTATAACCATGATTTATATTACATTATAATAATACAGTTAACACATTCTCTTATTCTTTACTTAAATCTTTAAAATTTTAGCAATTGAAAATTACTAATATACCCCTCAAATAACCTTCATTTCTCTCTCATACCTTACAACATTCACCAATAAACACTCTTCAAAATTTAAAACTAAACTACACACTTCCCTGACCACAGAAAACAAAGAAAAAGCTAGGTTGTTTTATTGTTTTTTCAAAATTTGTTTAAAAATAAAGAAAAGAGTTGATGAAAATAAAAGAGAAAAAATGAAAGCGGTATTTTCCGACGCAGCATTGCGTGGGTACCATGCTAGTATATATTAAATCATCTTCATATATATATAGCATAATTAAACATTATGAAATTGAGATTAAGCAATACGCGGTTGGATGGAGTGGCTGCAGGCAATGCATGCTAGCAAGAGCATGGCGGTAGAAACTCCATCATCTTGAAGGTGACAAGTGCTTCTCTTGAACTTGGTTGTGTTCCCTTTGTTACATTGCAATATAATCGATTGCTGTTGCTCATAGTGGTTGGTTTGACTTTTGTCTTGTTGACTTTGTTGATTGTTCATCCCTTTCATCACCTTTGAGACCATCTTTTCTTTAGATTTCTTGAAGAAAGAATAAAAGAAAAGGTGTTTAATTCTTGTGTGTATTTTTAGGAATGGAGTGGGTCAGTGGGAGAATGTGTGCATAGAGTCAACTATAGAATACATGATCCTTTATATAGGCAATATTACTAAACCATTTTTATTTAACGTTATAAAATAAATAAATAAATATTATTAATATTAACCAATTTTAATTTTTTATCAGGAAATTCAATTTTATATTCCAATAAGGAATATTATTGTACTTAATTGATTACAAATTAACTTGATTTCTAGTTTAGTGATAGCCGTTGCTTTGCACATGAGTGCATGTTCCTTCATTTGGGTTCGTTAATTTATAAATTAATTACTTAATTATTTTTGCTCTAATTAATCTTTCTTATATCTACTTAATTTGTTATTCACCAAATTCATGGTTCAAGATAATGGAATACTGGAAATTGTGTGTAGAGATTAGAGAGATGCCTTGGCTTATATATACAAAGGATCAGTGTATTTGAAATGAGATTATTAAGCATATATAATAAAGAAATTAGGATCGATTGAGTACTAATTGTGTTATAATTATATATATGCACACGTGATACAATCATATGTTAGAAATAGGGATTCGAAAAACAATAAAAATTTGGATAATTTTATGGATTGTGTTTACAACACTTTTCGAAATCTGTAATTTGATCATACGTCTAGAGCTATCACAAATTCAGATATAGGATAATCCAAGAAATCGGTTTGAAATTTTAGCTTAATTCAAATAAAAAACAGAATACCTTTACTTAATTTGCGTTGGTTGAGACCAAATACTAGCAGAGTAATGATATGGAAATCATTCTGATGTCTTCCGCAATGCCAAAATAGGTATATATATAAAGATCAAGAAGATAGCGGTTACGGGCTGTTAGTTTTTGCGGGAAAATAACGGTAGGGTCCATATTTTCAATATGGATTTTGTTTCGCGCCGGGACTAAGCATCTTAGACCCCGCCAAGGGTGATGCCCCTTGGAAGTTGGAACCCTACCAAGGGCACTGCATCCGAACCCTTGTGTTCCCGATATTAATTAAAATTATCCTAGTGTGCACTCAGTAGCTCCCGACTCAGATTAATCATACAATGGTGTTAGTATATATCTTTCTATTTGATCTTCCTTCAAGGTCTATAAGCACAATTATTCTTCAATTTGTAGTAAAGCTTGTGTGTTAATGTTCATCATTCTATGTGTTCATGTTTCTAATTTAATGATGTATATGTTCATGCTTGAAAAAAAAATGATGTATATGTTCATATTCTGGTTTATTTGTGATTTGTGTCTGCATAGGTGCAAACACACCAAGGCCAATAAACGAAGATGGTGATGAGTTAGTTATGAGAGGAATTGGGATTTGAATCAATTTTGTTCGAATTGGTATTCCAAATGAATGAATTGAGGGTTTGAATAGGGTTTCATACGGTGGTGGTAGTTATATGTATGAGTAATGGGTGGTCGATGCTAATGTTTGGCCGGAGTTGATGAATTGGCCGGAGATTAAGAAATTAAAAGGTGGTGAATTGCCTTTAAATAATATATATAAAAGAAATTAAAGATTCTTAATATAATTAAAGCTAGGGGAGTAAAACTGAAACCATGTAAGTATGAAGAACTAATTAAAGAGGATAAAAAAGTTATTTAAACTCAAGCTAAATAAAAATTCGTGAAAATTAACAGATTGAGGGACCTAAAGCGCAAACATTTCGAAATTAGGACTATCCTCGTATTTAACGAAGTTTAAAGAACAAAAGTGAAAAATGCATATACGACCAAGATTGTAATTTATTATATTTATATTTAAAGGTAAATATTTGATTATGGGAAGTTCTATATCCTCATCTTTTTTTTTATTCATATTCACAAAATTAATACAAGTGTCAAAAATTAAAAAAGAAAATGTAAAAGAGAATTAGTGAATTATATATGTCATTGTTTAGTGGGAGGAAATACAATTTTCCTTTGATTGTAACCCAAGTGACTGACCCTCATTAGTTTTGTAATGACCAAAATTTATTAAAATGTAATTCTTACGTGTTATAATTTACTATTGTATCTATTAAAGTTCAACAATTACTTTTTGATACGACAAACTTTTAGAACTAGTAATTATGTGTGTTTACTAATTACTTTTTTTATTTAATTACCTTTAGAGTAAACTTTTTAAAAATACTCCTCTCGTGATACCAAACACCTTCGTCATATCTTCGTGGATTCTTCAAAGACACATCTCCATATTCACTAACCAACATCTCCATCGTCACACATCTTCCTTTTCATCTTCACTTACACAAACATCTTCATCTCTGTCTTCCTAATTAGCGCCAACCATCTCAATCATCACTTTTGCCCTTGATTAAAACCATTACAACTTCAAACCACCGAACCACATTACTATACGAGTGACATATTGCATCTATGATGAATATAAAATAAACTAAAAAAGGAAATTGGTGACTATTTGTTTGTTATATTGGTGATCAAATACTCAAAATATATGGTTTTAAAGTTGTGACAAGTTGAAGCTAGAAAGTTGTTTTATTAGGGTAAAAGGAAATGATATTAACAAAGCAAAGCCATGAATTCACAACATTAGTCCCTGTTTTCATCTTTTCTTTTCAATTTGGTCAGCATGGCTTCACTACATAACTAATCAAACCAACTTTATCCACACTGAGACTGAGCTGGTGAAAATGCAAACCCTCTTAAACCCTCATCCCATCTCCTTCCTACCTCCAAGAATCCTAAACCCTAATAAGCTCTGCAAACCTCGTAATCTACAGCTCACCTCCACCGGAAAAATCTGTGCTAAGGGACTCTCGGCGGACGAATTCCCAGTCGATGAAGAGTTCATCCAGAAATTCGGCCCAAAAGACGTCGAAACCGAAGATGAAGCCCGTCGCCGGAATTGGATCGAAGGAGGTTGGGCTCCTTGGGAGGAAATCCTCACACCAGAAGGAGATTTCGCCAGAAAATCACTCAACGAAGGCGAAGAAGTACAATTGGAAAACCCTGAGTCGATTGAAGCATTCAAAATGCTGAGACCTAGCTACAGGAAGAAGAAGATGGAAGAATTAGGGTTAACAGAGGATGAATTTTACGCCAGACAGTTTGAGATTAAGGGTGAGATTCCGCCGCCTTTGCAGACGAGTTGGGCAGGGCCGCTGGTGGTCCGTCACGTGCCTCCACGTGATTGGCCTCCAAGGGGGTGGGAAGTGGATAAGAAAGAACTTGAATTTATTAGGGAAGCTCATAAGTTTACAGCTAGAGTTGATCTTGATCAAGTGCTGAATGAAGCAAGAAGCAATACAGATGATTTATGTTTGGATAGATATAAAGTGTTCTTGAAGCAGTATAATGAATGGGTTGATGCAAATAGGGATAGATTGGAGGAAGAATCTTATAAGGTTCATTCCAACACTCTGATTTTTAAATTGATCTCGCAGTATCTTTAATATGTTTTTCTAACAAACTATGCATCATAAATAAGGTTTTTTGAATTATATAGGATCATATCGAATGTTAATCTAATGTGACTTCAAAAATAAGTATGCTATGTAGAATTATAAATATTCTTAAATTGAAGTATGGTTATCTGATTATTCAACTCGTGATAATCACTTCGAAAATGAACATTTAAACATTCCCTAGTTCCAAATGATTCATATTTATCTGCTGATAGTAATGGGTAATGTTCTTTCAGTACGATCAGGATTATTTTCCTGGTAGGAGGAAAAGAGGCAAAGACTATAAAGAAGGAATGGTAAGATTGAATTTTTTCATTTTGATTTGTATGATGCAACTCATATAGGTTAATCTTATATATAGGAGAGGATTTAAATGAGAACCTCCCAATTTGCAAGAACTCCACGAACCAGTCCTATACTTTTGTTGATTTTTTTATCTAATGGCTCACACCAGTCGCTTTACTTTTATTTAATTAATTAGGAAGGGTATAATGGCAAAGCAAAAAAATTTATTTCTCTAATCAATTTCTCTCTCTACGTCCCTGGCGAAGGGAAATTTGGCCAGGTTCGTAGTGTTACAAATAAATAATCTTGTTGACATGTGAACAAGTAAAAACAAAAATTTTAAATTTCACAGATATTCATAAACACTAAATGAACACAAGTTATTGTTCTTCTATGAACAAAGGTAAAAAAGAGACATTTTCAAGATCAAAGTCTGTGTTCACAAGTAAACAACTTAAGAAAACATTTATTCCCTTCAAACGAAACAGCCCTGTGTGTCTGTCACATGTGAACAACTAAAAAACTTAGTTTTTCAGTACTCACGATTTGTTTTGCCAGTGATGGGTCCTTGGCGGTGGTGTGGGTGGCTGGTGAGATGCTGAGGAGAGAGAGAGAGAGAGAGAAGAGGGAAACAATGTGTGATTTGCTGCAAAATTTGAAATATTAATATAGAGATGATCGTGAATGCGAAGAAAAGAGAAAAAGGGTGCTAGATTTTTTGATACAAAATCTCTATTTTACTTGTAAACCTTTTATTTTAACTACCTTGATTTTAGCCTAATTACTAAATTCCACAATCCCTGCTGGCCATTAATTAAATTATTTAATGGCTGCAATTAGTTCTTGCAATTCTTGCAAAAAAATGGTTCTCTATACATATACACATATCTATATATACACATTAACTTCACCTTTTTTTTTTGCAGTATGAGCTACCATTTTACTACCCTGGACAAGTAAGTTTTGTTGCTCTGCAATTCCCTTTATCATTCTACTTATTTAACATATAACTTAATCTCAAGCTTCCTATCACTGTCTCCCATTGGGGAGGTCAAGGGATCAAATCTTGAGGGCTTCGATCAAGGGTTGGCCGGGGGTTGTTTTGTAAACGGCCATGGGTAACACCGGTTAGACCGCGTACATTAGAGCCAAAAGACTCGCATCCTCGGGGGAACCTGAACAAGGAAAATGCACTTTTACAAAAAAAAATGTAACTTTTTGTTATGGAAGACTTTTCTTTAGAGAAATATAAATTACTTTGCACTCTGTTTCAAAATAAGATATTGGTTTATGAATAAAGATTAATGTTTAAGTATGCACTTGTAACAATCTTGTTATCCCAAATGAAACTTCTAAGATTTATTAAGGCAAAATGTGATTCATGTGACACAAACATATATAATATTTCATGTTATAGACTTATAGTTGTAGTTTTCTGCAAGAAAAGAAGTTATTTTGTAAAATATTTTGTAGATTTGTGTTGGCAAAGTGACTACTTTGCATCTTTATCAAGGAGCTTTTGTTGACATTGGAGGTGTACATGATGGGTAAGCATCTCTCTTCTGAATCTTATATCACTGGAACATTTTCTCTTGCTTGAAGCATACATTGTCTTTCTCATAAAGTTGCATCATTAGACAAATAGTAGATTTCTATTGTTTTTTCACGATAAAAAAATGAACTAAATGTTTTGATGATCCAAGACAAAGATACAATGCTTACATGATATAGTTGTTGGAGTAATGTGTTTATTGAGAATAAGCATCTTATCAGTTTTTAACTTTTTATGTTCACAAACAAGCAGACACACATGAAGGAAATTAATAACTTGAATTAATAATTCGCTAGTTAATTTCTTTCAAGTTCGGCGGAAGTTGTCCTTAAAGGGATTGATGGATAAGATAAATATGTAGCTAAAAAGGAAACAGGTTGCAGGTTATAAAAGTCGCCTACTCAAGGTGTTACAAGTTACAACCTCCTAATTTGCTTAACTTAGAAAAATTGGATCATTATCCTAACAGTAGTTTTTATAATCATATTTTCAGTATATAAATTATTTTGAAATTCAGAAAAGAAGACGGAAAAGGTGTTGGCTGGTCAACATGACCCAACCTGCTTTGACTGTACTATAATGTTACCTGTTTTGACCGTTACCTAGCCTGTGTGGCCCCTGCCCATTTTCTACCAATAGCTGTCCTCAGTACAATTCCATTCAAACAGTTTAATTGTGTTAAGTGTTGTGTATTTGTGTACTACCGCATGATGCAGCTTCTTACCTTCGAACTCTAAACTCCTTGGTCATTTCAGATGGGTCCCTATTAAGCGTAACGATTGGTATTGGATCCGACATCATATAAAAGTTGGCATGCATGTCATTGTTGAAATTCTGGTATGTTATGACTCTTCAAATGCCTACAAATTTCATCCCACATTGCATGTGAAAATGCTGTATTATGCATATCATTGTTCTGAGGTTCATCTATTTTCCAGGCAAAGCGAGATCCTTACCGCTTCCGTTTTCCTATTGAAATGCGATTTGTTGATCCTAATATTGACCACCTTATGTATGTATAATTTTTTGTTCTACTTTATATTATTAATAACAGTTAGAGATGGAAAATTTTACCATTTACTTATGAATGAGTCGATTTTGGTAATGTTGATCTCAAACAGGTCAAATGGATAAAATCATATGTTAGCAATTAGCATACAAGAAAACGGGCAAGATTGTATCGAACAAGTTGAAAGTTGCCCAAACTTTTTTTTTTTGCATAAAATCTCCCATTCTCTCTTTTTTTCTTCAGAAAATTTGGTAATTGTTTAAATAATATAGATAGAAAATTAAATATTGTGGACAAAAAGTATTTCGGTCAACATTACCCTGCAACTCACCCAATCCACTCGTTTTGCCTCTCAAGCTGAAAGCTATATCAAATGTTGATCTATGATATCACTCAATTGTCTTTCTACCTACAGTTTTAAGAGATTCGACTACCCACCAATTTTCCATCGTGAGGAAGATACTAATATGGACGAGTTGCGGGTAAGTAGAAAAGATGTGATGTTTTTTCTTCTCTACCTCGAAGGCTTTATCTACTTTAATTAGTTTTTATTTTTTACACTAAAAAGTTTGGAATTAAATATTATATATGTGATATATAAGTCTTATTTTATAGTTTCAATACTTACCACACTCCTTTTACCAGCGTGATTGTCGAAGGCCACCAATTTCTAAGGATGATCCAGGAATAAAGGTGGAGGAGGAGCCTCTTATATGTAATCACCCTTACGTTAATACGGTAATCCTCTCCACTTATGTTAGTATGTTAGTCCCCTATAAACACACACTCATGTTAGTCCCCTATAATATGCAAGATAGTAGCAGGGAGCATAGGAGGGGGTCAAATTAACAAAAGTATTTTATTTATGGTTTTTTGCTAAATATTTCAATTACCTCTATCAAGTACAAAGATCGGAGAAGCACTGATACAAGTACTGTGAAACTAAATATTTAAAAATGCCATGAGCCAAACAGAAATGTTGTATTTATTTTGGGATGTTCCGGAAAGGAATTGTATTTGGGATAGGAAGTTAGGAACACATTAAGAAACTGCATATTAGATTGTAGTTGTTACGAAAACATTGTACTTTTTGGCCATTTAACATTTTTTATTCTGTGTCCGATTATACGTCTCCGATGAAATAAAGAGGTGATTGTGGGCCCATCTACTTGAAACGATTAGAAATAAAGATGGTACCAACAAAAATGAACTGAGAAGAATTTTTTTTTAAGTTGACATATTTCTTTCCAAACGCGAAAATAGATGAGTATCTCTTCTTTGCTTACACTATGATTCAGGCTTATTCTTTAATTCTTACCCTGTTTTTTTTTATGAAATGTTTTTTGCTTTGCAGTTATGGCAAATACATGTTGCTGAACAACTGATTATGGATGATATGGAGATTAATCCCGATAAATACAAGGGTAAAAAGTTGTCCGAGTTAGCTGATGAGGAGGAATTTGATGAAGAAAACAGTGTTCAATATACTCAAGATTATTACAAGGAGAGTTTGCTACCCAAAAGAATTGTGGTGAGTACCCTTTGTCTGGTGACTACTTTGCTTGTTAGATTTTCATTAAATTTACATCACGCTTTATATGCATCAGAATGTGAGCGTAAAAGATCTCGACTTGGAAGCTGCATTTGCAGAGCGCCAGGTGCGTAACAAGTTTTCAATTTCCAATGTTTGTATCACGTTTTTTTTAAACTTGTTTAGGGGATGTTTGGGTGAACCGTGAACAGATATGGCCACTGATTAATAAGGGTCAAAGAATCAGTTTTGGGTAATCTGTTTCCATTTGAGCAATTGAGCCATGCAATAAAACAGATTATTGGAGGGTAAATTAAATGACCTATTTACCCCTTGGTTTTAACCTCATTTGATAGACATTTCCTTACATTTGAAATTTCTCTTTATTTTTTTTCCTTCCTAAAATTGTCCTATTTGGTAATATCATCTATTGATGCAATAAATAATAAGAATTTGCCATATACTTAAAACAACAGTAGCACATCCAAACACCATCTTCTAGTCTTCTACCACCTGTTTTATCCCAATTAATTATCTCTGGTTCTGATTTATTCAATTTCATATATGTTTGGCACCCCAGCATCATAATGAATTGAAAAAACAAGCAATGGAAAAAGGCGCAACGTCTTACAAAATAGACAAGTTGAGGCGTAATCATGAAATGGATGAATACGATCTGGTTCATTGGCGACGGTCAGTCGAAGAAAGGGAAGCTTTACTTAGAGACATAAGCTGGTAATTGTCCTAGATTTGTAATGAAAGATTGCATGTAATTTTAATTAATATCTTACATAATAATTTTAACAAATTTGTGGCAGCCGAAGAGCGCTTGGTCTGCCATTAGAAGAGCCAGGAAGGTACCATGATCCAAGCACCGTGGCAAAAGACAAATACGACCCTGAAAACCCGCTCTATAGATACGATTACTGGGGAGAGCCAAAGAGTTCAGAAAAGACGAAACAAAATCGATTGAGAGATTTCCACAATAAAGGAATTATAGGCAGGGGGATGGTGTGGTATGAATCTTCCTATGAAGAAACCATGAATACCCGTGATGAAACACGAGCCAATGAAACAATGCAAACCAGACATGAAGAGGAAGACGAAGATGACGAGGTCGATGACATCATTTATGAGATAGTTTCCGAGCCTCAACCAGAAGTTAACGGGGTTCAAACTAACGTATTTTCGGATGAATACTACGATTAAGTAGTTGGTATTGTCTTACTATGTATGTATAGATGAAGATATTGGCAAAGATTAGGGTGTTACCACGAGTTAGCTTAAAGCAGTGTCGGATCTAGAATATTTTTTGGAAATTTATTTATAAAAAGTGGGCAATCTCACGTGCAATGTTGTATTGTACGGTTAAAGACGGTCAATCTCTGAAAAGGAGACTGGAAGCTTTGAAGCTAATTTCTTTCTTATCCCAATAAATGGTGAAATACATAATTTTATAGATGCAACCTACGGACTAACAACTAAACTAGAAATAAGAAATCATGGGAAAATGATGATTAAACATGGTCCACTGATAACTAGAAATAAGGAAGCATGACGTACAACTACTCCTACCTGGAAGTTCAGTCACATGCATGGAATTTGCTTGATTTCTTCTTCTCATTAATGGACCCAACAGGCACAACATGCGAAGCCCAGCTTCTTTTTCCTCATATTGGATTTAAAATTCCGATATATATCTTTTCCTTGATTATCTTATCTTTTCCTTGTTTACCTCCTTAATTGTTGGCTTGATTATTATATATTAGGTAGAGAGGTTTGTTCCTTGATTGTATTCGATAATCACCAATTTAATAAAAACATCGATACCTTTGAATTTATAATAATTGGTGCACATTCTTAACCGGTCCGACTAGTCCTCGTGAGATTGCCCGACACCGGACCAAGACTACACGTCCGGGTCAAGACCGATCCTTGCCCAAAAAAAAACTGCCCAGAACCAGTCTTAACGTGTCTTGAGTTGGTCCAAATCGGTCCTCGCAATGGTCACTTTCCAAATAGAAGACGGCTAGTTTTAGTTGACAAAGGCTATATTTTCGATCCAAACCAGTCTTAACCCAAATTATTTTTTTTTTGAAAAATTCACCTATAAATAACCCCGTTCCTATTTTACTTCACACCACACTTCTTTCTCTCTACTACTCTCTCTAGCATTCTCTCTAATTTTCAAGTTTTCAGTTATACATTTAAAATTACGAATAGTTTTGGTTGTACGTTTCTAGTATTCTTTGTTGTACGTATCAAGTTTTGGAAAATGACTGAAGAAGGTGGTTGCATTACAAACCCGGATCGAAACGGTTTTGATCCATATCTCCCGTTTGAAGAAATTCCATAAACACATCGAGTTGCGGGAGTTTGGACCATCTATATTCAACTCAAGTAAAACAAAACGTTCTATATATGAAAAGTGTATACAATACGAATAAATATTCGATGACTCTAGCAGTACTCAAACCAGCATAAAGTTAGTATTCTTTTTTATGATTATGTTTAATTAGTTTAGGTAGTATAAATTTAGTTTACCTGAAGTAATAAAGTAAATCTATTCTTATCTGTTACATCACATCACAGGATGTCAATTTAGATTTATATGTTGTCCAAATAGAATAACCATTTTAGACCGGAAAACACATTAACTGAACCTCAAAATCCTCTTATCTTAACAATAATAATCATGAAATCATTAACATGCCAAGGAGTAATTACAAACTCCCAAAATCATAAATCAAGTTCTTAAACTATAGTTTTTAATTAATTAAATAAAACTAAACAACGATTAAAGCACTGAACATATACAATTTATTGAAGGGAAAGTTCCATATTAATTCATCCATGGAGCTCTCGGCCCACCCCTCAGTGGTGAGACGGTGACTCGTGAATCAGACTCCAAACTAAGGGTGTAAACGAGTCGAGATTTTATCGAGTAACTCGAGCTCGGTTCGTTCGAGTCGAACTTTATTGAGCTCGAGCTCGAGCTTCTAAGAGCTCGGCTCGTGTCCTTATCGAGCTTTTTGAGCCTTGTATAGTATATGTATACTTATATATGAAATATGTATATATGATGGACTAATAATAAAACATATTAAAAAGTAGTTATTGAAACAAATCTACTTTATATAAGTACTATTTATAATAAGTAGTTACTAAAAAATCATTAATTTCAAAATGTATCTATACTTTGAATAATTTGGTTTTTGAATTTAATTTTTTTATATTATGTCGAGCTTTCGAGCCAAGCTCGAGCTAAATGTACCCTGTCAAGCCGAGCTCGAACTTCAAGTATGAAAGCTCGTCGAGCTATCGAGCCGAGCTCGAGCTTAACATAAAATTTCAATCGGTTTGATTCGACTCGTTTACACCCCTACCCCAAACCCATAGACATCAGAATCAAACCCTTCTAATTATCGAGTTATCGATTAGAAATTTCAACAAATATCAGGTTGAATCCTATTAGATTATCATCTGCAGTACAACTCATGTGTTCTTTCCATTTGATGGCCTTGGCATTACCCAGATGGCAACCCCCATCAAACTCAAATCAACTTAACAGAATCTAATGGAAACAATACTTGTTTAAACTAAAAAAAGATTAGGAAACATAACTCGAATGCTTTGGAATTTCCACTCTTGCAATCCAGGCTCCAATTGAAACATCTCTAAAACTTGGTGACATTTTAAATATATATATATTATTTAAAAAGCAGAAAATTGTAAGCTCGTATTTATAAATGTTCATCCCAGAATGTGTAGCCCTTGTTTATCTATACAAAAAGTTACGAGTAATTTACATTCGAATTTACTACACACAATTAATAATAGGTAAACTCAAAGTGTTTATCCTTAGGCTTTTACAGTTGGTTCTATCTCGGGCAAATTGAATCAAAATACTAAAATATAATGAACTTTGATCTAATTCCCGTTCTATGCCATCAACTCCAATTTGTACATAAAATTACAACCAAACTCTAATTTAGGTCCATTGTATGCAACTGGTAACATGTCTATCAAGTTGCAGGTTTCTTTAGATTTTAGATTTTTTAAATTAAATTTATTCATATGTTCTTCATCCCGAGTATGAACACTTGAAGATCTTATTGAACATGAACAAAACAAGAACCAAACATATCTATGATTATGAGGTGTTCCAAACAAGTAATTTGATTTGGGACGAAGTCGAAGAACATGGTCCGGGACACGTTGAAGAACAAAAACATATATAGAACCTAATTGATGTGGGACAAAGTTGAAGAGCACATAACTGCAGACCTAAAATAATAAACCATTAAAGAACCCCAAAATTGAACCATTAAAATCGTTTGAAATTATAGATTCTGAAATGGAAAACCATCAAAATAGTCTGAAGTCTCAGATCTCGATCATCTTCGAACCATAATCTCAACCCAACCCAGAATCGATTGTTCATCTTCTAATTGATTTTATCTTCGATCGATAACCCTAAGTAGTAATACTCATTTTTCCCAATTGTGCTATTTCAAATTATTATTTTAAGAATTTCAATGCTTTGTGTGAAATGGTTGTGAATGATATTCTTACAAAGCTAAGGGACTTGGAATAGCAATTTACGAAGTAGGAAAGTGTATAAATACCTATATTATGGCACACAACCCAAGTTAGAATACTGTAGCCGCAAGATTCATAATAAAAGCACCGTGTGTTAGTGTGTGTGAACTATGAAAACCTAGAGGTGAGAATCGCTCATTTCAGCATCAAATCAAGAGGGTTTTGAAGGAAGATCATTAGGTAAGCCTTCTTGTGTTCATGTGATCACTTTCATATCAATTTTAGATCACTTGGTTAAGATTTGATACGATTTTGCTTAGCTTTTGGGGCTGTTCGAACCATACGAATGATTCATAGTTCAAAATCTTAATTCCTATAAGGTTGTTCGAACCATACAAATGATTCATAGTTCAAAATCTTAATTCCTATAAAAAACAAAAAATATTTCAAACGTCAAACAATGATTGTCATAGCAATTTATGGTGTTCTCAACCTTATTGAATAGAAAATAATAAAACAAAGTTTGATAACGATTACGATCGATCAAACTCATTCTTCAGACTTATTCAGGCATTTATCCACCCTTACTCCAAACCAATTCCCGGTACAATCGGCCGAGTCAACTCGATTTTTAAGACAGTATAAAAAAACTCCCTTAAGTGAAAAAGTGTGGACCTAAATTTAATATATATATTATTCATGGAGCAGAGAGAAAGTATGATGTGGTACAAAATGATGATGTAATTGATGACATGTAAATATGATATGGACAAATAGAAGACTTTGATTGGTATAATTCAATTTAATTTGAGGGGTTTGGATGTAAATTGTGAGGGGGTTGTATGAAATATGGGAGGGGTTTTATAATAATTGTATGTTAATGTAATTAATTGTAGGTTGTTTGTAAATTATGTTTAATAACTTGTGATATATTT
>JAUEJL010077068.1:0-15774 GCA_032274825.1 Drosophyllum lusitanicum
GATCAAGCTTCTCTTGGTGTGGACTAGCAATGGAGGAGGAAGCCTTTTGTTTCCTCAAGCTCATCCCAATCCATTTGCAGATCTCGAATTCCAGCCATGGTAAGGAGGTAGTTTCTTCCTCCTTCTTCTTGTTCTTTAGTTGCAATTTGCTTTGTAGTGTATTCCACCATTGGAACTAGTTGTGGGCTTTGTGTGTGCTTTCATTTTATGTATTGCATGCTACTTTTCCTTTTTGCTTCCGCTGTGTTTGTGCCCACCACGAGTTCCAACATAAGGGTATACGACGATTGTAACGAATTATTTATGGAACCCTATTGTAGGTGATTACTGGTAGACGTGTATTCACGAATACTCGCTGAACTGTTATTGACTGTCTGAACTACTATCGGGTAAGTACTTTTACTTACATTCTAACCTAGAGACAACCATGTATGAATGTGTGTAAGTATTTACATGTAGTATAATGACCTTATGTGACTGCTGCAATGAGACCGATAATACGGTATCGGGTATGTAAGACTGTTTGCCATGACGATGGGTATGATGAGACCGACTATCTCGGTAGTGGGTATGCCTTAATTGATAAGTGATGATTATATGTATATGTATTTATATTGAATTGGTTCGGTGTAAGTAATATACTCGCTAAGCCTTACACTTACTGTTGTTAAATTATCTTTTCAGGGAATGACCATGGCAGGGCTTCAGCACTATAGGGATGACTCATCGTTTAGAGACTTCAGTAGCCAAAACTCAAAATTTAGAAAGATTGTACGAATATAAGGAAGAAACTAATAATCTAATCAACATGCAAAAGCCTTTTAAAACAATATTTAAGGAGAATGCAATACTTACATGTGTGATGATGAATGCATATATTGACAAGAGGTTGAGCAGCAAAGGTTGACAAGGGAGAGAAGGGATTTGCGGATTATCATAACCGAAGCTTTAATATTCACTCAAGATTGGATTAGGGCCGTCTCAAATATTTTGAAGGCCCGGGGCAAAATCAAAATAATGGGCCCTTAAAAATACTAAACTATATAAAAACGTTGAGTAAGAAACTTACAGTTATACATACTCTGCAATAATAGACGAAAATATACAATTGTCAACTAAATAAGTGTTTCTTTTGAAACATGGTCTAAAAATAACAAACTTATATGCAAATACCAATTCACCAATTACAAAATAAGTATAACTAATAAGCAATAATTCAAGTATTAAAATTTAATAGTTACCAACTAAGCAAACTAATATGCAAACGCTAATTAGTTATCAGATAACTAATTATCAACAAAGCAATTAATATGCAAATACCAATTAAACAATTATAGTAAACAAACTAATATGCAAATAACAATTAGTTACCGGATAATCAATTGAGCAAACAAAAGGTAAGAAGTTGAATTATTGAGATCTAAACAATGAATAAAAATTAAACTAGAAATCAAAGAACAAAGATTAAAGAAAAGTTTAGATGTTTTTGAAAGTTAGAAGAATTTCAAAACTCATATATGTCTTAAATAAGCTGAATTTCTGAATTCTACCTTTCACAAAGCCTAGGATTTCGTTTTTTTCTTAAAGAAACCAAATAAGGATAAAAGATTATGATTGCCAATTTTGTTCTTCTCAAAACTGTGTAACTTCGTCTCTAAGAGTTAAAGTTGATTTTGTGTGATTTCTTCGCAAATTAACTATCGAGTTTTTTTGATAAATTAATGATTTCTTCCCACTCGGTCAATATTAGAAAATCAGGCATCACAAAGAGAGATTATAATTTGAGGGAAACAGTTTTCCACGAAACTTTTATCCATGTTCGATTATGTAAAAAATATGGAGGAAACAACCTTTTTCCATGCATTTGTCCAATACAAAATGAGGTGTTGGCTTATAACTTAATTATAATTGATCAAAAGATTTTGGCAATTGAATATACAATTTCTGCTTAGAGTGTTAGTCTTGAATCTTTAAGAAATTCTTAGCGTTTACAACTATTAACTTATAATAGATTAATTAAACTAGGCTTAGAGTGTTAAACCATATACATTAAACGGCCAAAAAAATAGGCCCCTCTACTCCGTAGGCCCTAGGTGGTCGCCCTTTTGGCACGCCCTTTAAGATGGCCCTGGATTGGATTCAAAATTCTGAAATTAAAAACAAAATAACATATTAAGGAGGACTTAGATAGCCTCAATGGCCTTGCCAAAGGTTATATGACATATTTTGGCATAAACCATTTGTTTTATGTATTTATATTTCTAATTTTCAAAAGTTCCAAATAATTTAGTATAGCTTTTTATTTGGTTTATGAAGTTGAATGATTGTTATTTTATTAACCTTAAAGTACTTGAAGCGATTTATCTATACTGATATATATAAGATTTAACACTCTCTCTGCTCTAACCTTTTAAGATTACTTAATATTAAATAGTACATATTTTTATGCAAATAATACAAATACTCAAAGCAATTGAACAATTAATCATCTTCTTAATTACCTCAACTACTTATGGTAATTGTTGTTTAACAACTCATTAAAACACACACACACACACACATATATATATATATACATATAATATTTTCTTATTTTATTATTTTTCAAAAATTAAGTTAAAAACAAGCAAAAAGATTTGATGGAGAAAAAGAAATAAAAAAAATTGAAAAAGAAGAAAGAAAACAAATATATTGTCAAAGAAACTATCTGTTGACACCGATTTCGTAAATGTCATAACTTACATTCTTGAAACTGGACATGTTGTCGACCACAAGTTGTTCTCCGTTGTCGCATTGCGCGGGTACTATGCTAGTTATTTATTTATAATATTTGTAAATTTGGTTTATTTTACAAATAAGGAAAGAAAGTTCTTCGCCTTTACAAATAAGAATCCATTTCGTTTCGTCCACCAATTCTTAAACGAGATTCCACATTTAAGAATTTTCTTTTGAGATTTCCACATTCATAAATAGGAAAATTAACATTCGCATCCTTATTATGAAATTAGGTGATAATATTTCTCAAAACAAGATCATAAATACTTCAAAACTAATGAAATAAAAAAAAAGAACGGAATACTTTGTCATGGTAAAACCAGTCTAAACCATGCTAGGCTGATAAACTGACGAAAAACCTAGTCTAAATTAGCACAAATTAACCACTCGATAATCTAGGCTCGAGCCTAGTATTTCTCTTTCTCTCTCTCTCGGATCATTTGTCTGTCGATGTCTTGTTTTCGAACCGTGCATAACCCTAATTTGAAGAAAGTGAAAAAACTTGAGGGACTGGTTCGGCAATTTACACAAAGTATACAAAGAAATAAATAAAAAGGGATTGTGTGGGGGTAAACGCGCAGTCTGACCTACCGAGCCCAGCCCCAGAAGACCGATTGAATTCGTTATCGCGATTCACACAACTTCGTCAAAAAATGTGTAATCTAATTCTTATTGACCCAAACCCTAGATTTATTCCCCCTTTCTCTGTGTTTCTGTCGGTGAATTCTAGGCGAAGAATTTGCATGTTACATTGATTCTCACACAGCCAAACGTCTCCATCAGATCTGGTTGATTCTATCGGTAAGTTTCATGTGTAACTTGTTCCAAAATTATGTGATTTCGGTTTTGGTTTTGATTTAGCTGATTAAGGTTTTGATTGTTTTATAATTTATCTGATTATTCCACTTCAAATATGAACTTCAGTTGTTTCGAGGTCTGATAAGCGATGGGTTGTGAGTATTCTTGTATGTATTAGACTATTAGGCAAAGGAAAGAGGATTATTATGGCCGTGATCATACAGAGGCTGTTTAATGTTATAACTATTGGTCTAGAAACTAAAAGAGGCCATGTATCTTGCAGCAAACGTTATCTTTTTTATTAATTTATTTGTTCTATCTTTCTTGAAAAGAGCTAGACTGTTGATTTTAACCAAGTAGGTAGGAATTTTTAATGTGATTTACTTTTTTGATGTTTGAAGTTTTTGTTATACAACTATTAGAAGTACCAACTGTAACTTTGATACAGTTGGCCTTTATTATTAAGAACTTTGCTTATGGTATTTCTGTTTATGGATGTTATGATAAATTTACATTTCTAGCAGGTTCGACACAGTTTGTTGTCAAGCATGTTCTGATTGGTGATGATTGTGAAGATGGATAAAGCAGTTGCTTCTTCATCACATGACCTTGCCCAACGTCTTTATGACAAAGTAAGCATTAGTATGACCCTTTGTAATGGTTCTTATCCTCAGCCATTGATTATTGTTAATACTTCTGTTGTTGATGCATTTAGAATAGACAGATGAATTTTAGAACATATATTAGGTTTAGACAAAATTTCTGATGCAAATAGTCAATTAGAAACAATGATTCTACTTGAAGAAACCGGTCAATACAATTCTAAGGCAAGCTGACATGCAAAGAAAAAGGTATTGATATGAAACATTTTCCAACCCTTGTATGCCTGGAGCACTGCAATTATTGGGGTGTTTGGGATTGTAAATTAAAACTGCTCATGCACTTATTGTTTTCTATAATAAGCAATTTTGTATAAGCAACTGTCAAAGATTTGCGCATGTGCATTTTTGAGGGATTTATTTTTTGTACATGATATCAGATAGATCTTGTGCCTTTGCTAGATGATTTTGATGCGTAACTTGTGGTTTCAGAATATTATGTATGTATGTATGTCTCTTCATTCTTACCATTGTTTAGGTTTTATTCCTGCATAATTGAACAAACACTTGCAATAATTCCTGGTCATGAACTCATGAAGAAGAAACCGTACTTACATTTCACAAGTTCCTTTCTTTTTCTTTGTGAAGTAGGCAATATTTGTATGTACCGTGTGCATAATGTATATGACAATATATGTATGTGTTGTATGTAATATGTGAATGGGCCAAACAACATTAGTAGTAATATGCATGAGCTTCTGTAACCTGTATTATACTTCTATTTCTTTTACAATGTTGAAGGCTTGGAAGTATTCTGTATCTCACTTTCTATTTCATCTAACGGTCCAACTAATATGTGAAGTTTCTTGATATATATTTTTAAACCTATTGCATGTGCGTTCTATAATATATATTACACTGTATGTATGGTATTGTATTGGAGACAATAATTCTGTTTTAAATATACATTATACTCAAGATCAAATTCATGTATGACATTATATGTATGTATATGTGTATTGTGTCCAATCAATCTTTTTTACACATACTCAAGTTTGGACTTATAAATTTACTCGTTGCTTTATATCTCAGAATATCGAGTTGGAGAATAAACGTCGTAAGTCAGCTCAAGCAAGAGTGCCGTCAGATCCAAATGCCTGGCAGCAAATGCGTGAAAATTTCGAAACAATAATTCTTGAAGACCATAATTTTTCAGAGAAACACAGTATTGAGTTTGCTCTTTGGCAGTTGCATTACAGGCGGATTGAGGAATTCAGGGCTCACTATAATGCTGCATCGGCTACAGATTCATCCACCAGGGGTGGGCCTGCTAGACCAGACCGAGCTTCGAAAATACGTCTACAATTCAAAACTTTCCTCTCAGAAGCTACTGGATTTTACCATGATTTAATTTTAAAAATCCGAGCCAAATACGGTCTCCCTATAGGCCAGTTTTATCCTGAACCTGAGAACCATAATGTTAAGGAAAAAGATGGAAAAAAATCCATTGAGATCAAAAGGGGTTTGCTATCTTGCCATCGTTGTTTGATATATCTTGGCGATCTTGCACGTTATAAAGGATTATATGGGGAAGGTGAATCAAAAAGTCGTGACTATGCAGCAGCTTCAAGTTATTATTTACAAGCAGCTTCTATTTGGCCATCGAGTGGGAATCCACATCATCAGGTTAGAAAATAAATATTAATTTAGTCATTGTGTGTCGTCAAATTTCAAGTTTGTATTATTTGATTTTCTATTCTCACCCGTACCATTATACGTCTTGCAGCTTGCTATATTGGCCACCTATTCAGGTGATGAATTAATGGCTGTATATCGTTATTTTCGTAGCTTGGCAGCTGAAAATCCCTTCTCGACTGCAAGGGATAACTTGATAGTAGCCTTTGAGAAGGTAACCTAGTGTTAAGTACTTTTGTTTTGTTTCCTTTTTCTGATTGGTATACAATCAAATATACAATATCAATGGCATATGATAGAAACACACACTACAAATGTTACAAATTTTTTTATATGTATATTATATACTTTTCTATATTTATTTTTGAGTATTGTGACTCCTATCAGTTGATTTGTGAATCAAAAATTTACACATGCTGTTTATGTGGCAGAATCGCCAAAGTTATACTCAGTTGCATGTTGATTCAAAACTTCCTTCTGTTAAGGAATCACCTGTTCGAACAAGAGGTAGAGGAAGAGGGAAAACTGACCCTGCCATCCGGTCAAAGGAATTGATTACTGATGCTAATGCTGACGTGGATCGAGCAACCGAAATTCGCCAAACCTTTAAAACATTTCGTGTTCGATTTGTTCGCTTGAACGGTATTCTTTTCACGCGCACAAGGTATGTTTTTAACGAATATAGATATGGTTTATGGATTGAGTTATTGACTAATTTGATAATAAATTAATCACAAGAAATATTGTTTACAGCTTGGAGACATTTGAAGAAATACTTTCTCTAGTTACCAATGGTTTTCAGGAACTTCTTTCTTCCGGGCCAGATGATGACCTGAGTTTTGGCAACGATGCAGTTGAAAACGGGCTCTTCATTGTAATACTAGTTTCCATACTTATATTTACAGTGAATAATGTGAAAGGTGGGGTTGAAGGTCAAAGTTATGCAGATATTGTACAAAACACTGTGCTGTTAAAAAATGCCCTCGTAACTTTTTATGAGATAACGGGTCAATTGCTAAAAAGATGCCTACAATTAGATGACCCGTGTTCGAGTTTTCTGTTGCCTGGCATTCTTGTTTTTATGGAATGGATCGCTTGTCATTCTGATGTCATTATTCGTAATGAAACCGATGAAAAATCAACAGCCCAGATTAAGTTCTGGAGCTACTGCATATCGTTGTTCAATAAACTATTATCAACTGATCTGGTCATCTATGACGATGAAAATGAATACGAGCCAGCATTGTGGGAGGATTTTGAGCTACGAGGATTCTTGCCACTTCAATCTGCACAAACTCATTTGGATTTTTCAAGGAATCATTCTGATAGCAAAAAAGATAAAGTAGTCCGTGTGAAGAGGATTTTGGCTGCAGGGAAAGTTATTGCAGATAAAATTACCATTGAGCAGAAGAAGGTGAGGTTTGATTCAAAACTGAAGAAGTTTGTTATAGGTGTCGAGATTCAGAAGGACACAGACAGCCCTAAATCAAATGGTGGGATTAAAGATAAAGAAACCATCATAAGCACACAAACAAAAGTGGAATCTCATGTGGAAGGTGAAGACGAAGACGAAGTGATTGTTTTCCGACCAAATTTGCACGATAATCGAACCGAAATACCCGAGAAAAAAGGAATCCATCAAGAAGTATTTGAACATGTGCAAAATAAAGATGTTAGTACATCTTCTCAATTTACAATGTACACTAATTTGCCAGATAACACTTCGACTCCAAGCATTGGGCAGTATCCATATCAATTCCAGTCTCCAATGTGGTCTGGCAACACAATTATTGGTGGATTACAAGGTTTGAGCTTGCGAGAAAATGGAAATTTAGGTCAACCCGGAATACACAGAGACATTCAGTTTTCAAATGCTACGATTGTTCCTTCTGGAACTGATTTTCCCGTTGTGGGTCGGAATACGTTCTCGACTATGCCAACGACCTCTTTGAAAGCTTCGACAAATAGACCCGTAAGACACTTGGGGCCTCCACCTGGATTTAACTCTGTTCGTCCTAAACAAGTGAATGAACATGTTTCTTCTCTATCGGGTCAGATTCAGAATCCAGTAAATGATGATTACAGTTGGTTAGATGGGTATCAGTTGCAATCAGCAATGAAGCCCGGTGGTATTCAGTCGATTAATCTGCCATCAAATCTGAACCCCCAGTTTATCGGTGATTCTATAGCCACATCTAACTTCCCATTCCCTGGAAAACAAGTCCCATTTGAACGTAAAAACTGGCAGGAAAACCCAAATCTGGGAAGCTCAGACTCCCGTAATGAATCACTTCAACAATATAATATTCCCCGAGTCGACCCGCAAGGGCAGACGGTATGGAAAGGAAATCAGTTTGTGTGAGCTCTGTGAGCACTGCATGGTACTTAATGAACTCTGACTTTTTACCACCTTTGAAAAAAAAACTTTTTTTGTGCTTATACACACAAACTCACATATATTTCAGCTGTCTTTGATATATTTCTGTTGTATGAAGGTCATTCGTGATTGTGGTGATGGCCTTTGATTCTCTTATCATGAAGTACACACCCGAGATTCAATTTTCTTAAATTTATGTTGGAGCATGATGGTGCATGCAATCTCGGCATGCTTGCAGGCAAAATGGTGAGCATGAAATCTGCCATCTTTTGTCACTATTAGTCTTAGGTCCTGTTTGGTTAACAGAATTTCAAAGAATTTGATGGAATTGGAATGTGAAATTCTATTCCTTAGGCTGTTTGGTTGGACAATGGAAGGAATCAGAATCTTTCAGATTTCTTCACCTGTTGATTGAAGGGAAGTTGAAAAATTCCATTGTATATCCTCAAGCAAACAAAATTTTGATCCTTCTTTTAACATTTGTTTTCTTTTTACTAAACAGTTAACTAGATAGATGTAAATAATTAACAAGTTTTCTGAAAAAAAGATTGTAAATCAAAGTCAAGATTTGTAAACTTGAAAGGTTAATAAAAAAGATTATCAAATGGTTTGTAAAAGCTGAAAAGTTACAACAATTGAAAATTTATAAGAAGTCTATAAGATTGAAGTCTAAAAGTTTCTTAATGTAATAGTATTTACATTATGATTATGCCAAGAAATGGAAACCGAATTCCATTCCATTTTATGCACCAAACGCATGTTAGATTCCATTTTCTTCAAACTCCAATGAAACATTCTGCCAACCAAATGGTCTTATAGGAAAAGGGTAGTTGATAACTTATGGCATGGTGCTCCTTTGTTGCACTCCAGGATGTCTTCTAGAATAGGGATAATTTGTTATACAACTTTTTTTTAAAATTAATTTCTCTTTTTAAATATTGTTCATGATGCTAGGGATAATTTGTTATACAACTTTTTTTCAAAATTAATTTCTCTTTTTAAATATTGTTCTTCATCATGACGATCATGTTTTCATCTTTTTATCCTCTCTCCCGTGCTGACCCTGTTTATACAGAAATCCATACCTGCAAGTACCTAAGAGCAAGAAAGCGTCGAGTTTTATTAATTCCCCATTTAAATATTATTGTTATTACTTAATAATATTTATTGTTTCAGAGACTGCAACTGGCTATCCCGTTGGAGTCCAAAAGGACCACTTAATGTTCTGCATTTCTGGTTACGGGTTGAGGATTGATGCTGACCATATCAACATTTGCTGGGTATAAACTGTGTTTTTAAATATCTTCCGGTCTTGTGGCTCGTTTTAAAAGGCAAATTGGTGGATCGTGAATGGAAGCATGCTTAAAAATCGATACGAGAGGGGTGTTTGTTGGATTTTTCTGAAGATATAAGTACATCATAAACTTGTTTTTAAACAAATAATTTGTCATGTTGGTGTTACAACAATGATGTTTGCTACTGAATAAATACTTTTCTTTTGGTCTATTTTGTTTATGTCCTTAAGTTAGTTATGCTGCTTTTGTATTTGGAGTGGTATGCAGAATTCTACTGCAAAATTTCTTAGGCTGGAATTTGGTATCAATTGCCATTTGTGCTATTTTATTGGTGTTAAATAAATCTTTATTTTGAAGTTTGATTGGTGATTATGCAATTGAAAATATGTTAAAATGTAGCATGAAAGATTGAAATTTCTTAAGAGTCTTGAGCAAATTGCTTTATAAGGTTGATTGAGCTACAGAGTATTGGAGATCACAAGAGGTCTCGATTGAACCCGAGGGCATTGTGGGATCAAGTATGTCGTGGTGTATGGGGATCTAAGGGTGCCAATCATGCTTGCACACACACACACAGGCGGCAAATTGATTCGAGAGTAACAACCAAATCATGCTTGTAGCTTCAATTTCTCATGCTAACGTGGCGATGAATCGAACACTTGGGGTTGCACACTATGTACTTTATAGCAAAGAAAGAAACCTATTGTCCAAATTGTCAAAGAAAACCCATGGACAAAGAGAATGATCAATTAATAGTTTTAAAGGTGATAAAACATATCTTGATTGAAGTTTTGGCACCAACTTCTCTCTGTTCTAGCATTTTCCCGGGGAGAAAGAAAAGAAAAAGGTCTTGACTAAAGAGGCTATGCACCCGGAATACGACTAAAGAAGGGTTATGAAGCTTCTTTGCATCCCATAAGTCATCTTTGTGCGATTGGTGATTATAAAAAAACAGTTACGGAGAGGAAGTAGAGTTGAGCAAGGAAGCGGGGAAGAAAGATGTCTCAACATGGTTGGGATATTTTGCGGGTAAGTAGCAGGTAATCAAAATCATTCCCCCAAAATTAGTGGGTTATCTTACCCATTCTTTAAGATCTATAACTCTGAACCAAACATATTCTAAGAGCATATGTGATGTAATTGGTAAACGTTCTACACCAAACATATAAGATCAATTCAATGTTTTTCACTAAGTTGGAACTTACTAATTTTGTAGATGGCAAACCCCATCAGTCTGTCATTAGGACCAATCCCTGAAAAAGATAAGTTGAATGATAATAAGTTCCTAATTGGCAAAGATACTTGAGAATGGTTCTCAAGAAAAATAAAGCTATATACCCTTTAAACCTCTATGCCAGAATGTTTGCAAATTCTGGTTTAATTGTATTTTGATGTACTAAGTTGATTTTTAGGCTCAACGAGTTGTGTTCAATAAAGTCTGTAAAAAACATAGTCATAAAATTGTAATATTCAATTACAGGTGATTCAGTATACAATTACATGTAAATTACGAAAATGCCACTCCATCCAAAATTTTAAAATGCAATCTGGACCATTGATCAAAAAGCTAAAACTAATCCCTTAGGACTATGAATTAAGTATGAACTATATTGAATATTCTTCTAATCTCTGCTAATTAAAACTTTTATTAATATTTAAACAAAAACTCATTGGGCCAAAGCCTATTTTTCTGTTTGGGCCGCAAATGGGATGAAGCCCAATGCCTGTTGCATTTTTATCCAACCTCTTTTATTGTAGGACAAATTGCATTAAAATGCAATTAACTTTATCTTACTTATTATTGTATACAAAAAACTTTAAAATTTAAAAAATAATACAATTAACTTTTATAATTCTCTCATTGTATGCAAACAACTGTTTTATGTGTCTATTGTTTAGTTACCATTATATACAATAAACTTTGTCATAACTTCCATAATATACAACAAGTTGCATACAATGTGAGGATTATGAAAGTTGATTGCATTATTTTTAAAATTTTAGATTTGGTTGTACACAATAGTAACTAAGACAAAGTTCATTGTATTTTAAAGCAATTTGCCCTCTATTTTAAACATGCATAACAGAATAAGAATTTAACATTTATTTTTAATTATAACGACGTAATAATTAAATTTACAATTAATATTTAATTCATTTCAAAGGTATAAAGCAAAACTTTTACATGGTATTCTCCTATGTTTGGTAATTTAAATTTACATATTAATTTGTTTGCTAAATGTAGTATTTTAAGTTCAATCAGTTTTGCTTTTATTTATATAATTTTATTATACTTATGCGATTATTAAGAAAATAACTAATTAATATAAATAAATTTTAAATGTTATTTATATATATTTTGGACCTCATAGGGCATGTCCCAATGAGATTGTTTAAGGTTTTCTTTTACAAACTAACTTTTTTATGTTAATATATAACAATTGCTTAAAATTATTTGATAACTCCTCTCAAGTAGTATCAAACCAGATCAAGATCTTATAATTCTATGGTTAAGTTCGGAATCTTAGGTAAATTCTTATGCTAGCAAAGATAAGATCATAGTAGCTAGATGGAATCGTAAGATCTTAAGATCAAGATTGAGATTTTAACAAATATGTACCTAACAACTCATTAAGAAAAATGTTTTGTAACCCCCCCTCCCCCACCCCCCACCGATTTTTTTAAAGTAAACAGAGTAAAATAGACAACCATTTCGTTCCATTAAAAAATATAGCAAGATTCCCCACCAGGAACTACATGTCATTTCACGAGTACAATCCATAAACAAAATACAAAATAACTTCAAACATTGTTCTCGAAAACACTATGTAATATAAAAATCAAAATGGGGCATCCACGAAAAACGTTTTAATTTATGAGTTGCCTTCATTATGCTGGAGTCTTCCCATAATCCTTTTCTGAAAAGAGAGTAAACAGTAATAAACTTAAAGCTTAGCGAACATACATAACTAACATACCACACTAGGTATGTACATATCTGTCACATATCCATGATTCACATCAATCTACCTGCTACCAGAGTAGACGGTCATAACATATCCGCTACTGAAGTAAATGGTCATGCATACCCGCTACCACATAAACGGTCACATCATAGCCGCTACTGAACTAGACGACCATAACATACTCACACAAAATTAACATGCACATAACACACTAATATAATGAGTAAGTTAGTTTAACTCACGTGATTGCAACATAAACAATAAGTAATAACAATCCAATATATATCCGGAAGATACGCGTCTATCGGCAATCACCTAAGAGCAAGGTTTCCACGTTATTAGTCACTATTTAGGGTTACATACCCTATTCACACTTGTATCAATGGGAAAAATCCCAAAATCTTAAGCCTGCTCAACCTGGAAATCCCAAGTGCCCAATTGACACTTGGCAATTCCTACACCAGACCCATTTCCCAATTTAGCTTCATATTATTTAATGATTGGTGGCTTTAAGGCCATTTGGTGATTTGATCAGCCCAACACTTCGCGATCTTAATAATCCTAGGTACTTGGCGATCCAAGGTTGGTGATCGGGGAATCCATAAGGACTCAACCTCATTTAGCGATCAATTGGATAGGGGTTTAATACTGATACATACTTAGTTGTAGATTTGGGGATTTCACTAGGAGCTCAACCCTTTATGCAAGGCACTTGATGATTTACATATACCACTTGGCTATACATTTAAGATGGCGATTCACTCTAGATAACTTGGTGATTCATACATCATTTTCAGTTTGACGATTCATGAGTTTGGGTCGACACTTTCAAAATCAATCTCATTAAGTCCTTAACCATTTTGCATAATTCTTGTTGTGTTATGTTCTAAACACACTTTAAACAAACCCTTATAGATTAATTTCGTTTCTTTTCTGTTTTCATGGATCTAAACCTCATTTTTGTCCTCGGCTTTTTTCTCAGTTCAAACACCCACAAAATTTAACCATAAATCCACCAAGTCTCAACCAACTAATGAAAAATTGATATCTAGATGACCATGACAATGTCGGGAAACATATATGATGATTCTCCAACAAATTCCAGTCAATTTGATGCTATCCACTTCCTCTCTTCTTTGCTCTTGGCTCACACACACAAACACACAACTCTCACTTTTCGGTAAAACCGGTTACAGTAGCATGGTTTAGGGTTTCGTTCCCTAAGTTTGTTTATATACCATTTTCCATTACCTTTATTTGACACTAATGATCCTTCCACTTAGTAATAATTAAAAGTTAAATACCAAAACAAGAAAATGAGTAAACCATCTTTATTAATATATAAAAATATTGTTACAATCTTGGAAACGGGTATTATAGGTTTAGTTTATAAAAATGTGTCTAACTTATTACATTTTATTATTGTGCATACTCAACCTTTAAACTTACCTTTCAATGTATTAAAATCTAAAAGTTAGCATTCAATGTATCTGTTCACGCAGGTAACTGGTAAGTCTACCATTTTTATTTATTTTTGTGTCACTCTAATGCATCATCATATTTACCCCTTATTATTAAAATTTGTATGTAATTCCAATATATCTGTATGAAAATTCTTGTGAACCAGGAAGAAGAAAACAATAAACCTAGGAACAATCTAGGAAGAATTGAAGAAGAAAGTTGTATGGCAGTGTGAATTTTAAAGAAGCAAAACCCACGATAAAATTTGTAACCCAACAAACATAAATCTTCACCAAGCATATAACCCTAAATCAAACATGATGGCAGTGTGAACCCTAAATCGAACATCGATATACATGAAGTCGAATTACCGATGAAACCTAGTTATTAATATTATTGTTGTTGTTATTAAAGTATTTCTTTATTTTGAATTCTATTGGAAAAAGAAAAACATGTCATCAGCCATGTCACTGTCCAATCATCGCCACGTCAGACAAACCGGTATCCCCATTTTACCTTCTATAGTAGGTTCAATGCATTAAATGATAATTTTAATAATTCCGATACATTAAATGGTAAGTTTCAAAGTTCAATACACACAATTATAAAATGTAACAACTTATATACATTTTTGTAAACTAAACCCTTAAGAAGACTACAAAAACTATATAATATGATGAACTTCGTATTCTAGCACAAACTAAAAAGCCCATAAAATTTATAATGCATAACTTTAATATAAATTTAAATAATGTTAAAACACTGAAGGAAACTTATAATCTTGAAAAAATTTCTCAATGTTAACTGGACAAAAGTTAACAAGTGTGTGTAAGATAATTAAAATTAAAAAATGTTAAATAAACATTACTTGTACTAATAAAGGTAAAAAAAAATTATAAAATAAACTACATTTTTATACAAAAACATAATTTTATAAAATACCTTTTTAATTTTTTTTTCTAAAAAGGATTACACTTTTAGCATATTTTTCTAGAAAATATAGTCATGCTTTGATGTATATAGTCTAATCATTATGTGGTCGTTACCTATACTACACATGTTCACCTAGCCATCCAAGATGTTTTATTGGGTAGAATTGAACAAAAGGTCTTTTCTAAGATCGACTTCTGAGACCACATATATACTACTAGGCTATCTTAAGTAGTTTAAACACGAATTTTACTTAAAAATTGAATTTTGCTATCTAAGAATCAAAGAGGATAAAAATTTTAAAAATAAATAATAGTGATGACGTAAAGACTGTTGAAGTAAAGAGAGTTTTTATTACTTACTTTCACAAATTTTATATTTTACTTTTTTTCTTGACAAAATAAGCCGATAAAACACTTGGAATAAGCAGTACTTTTATACTCCAGAGTCGACAAAATAATCCACAATTTAAGCCAATTTTAACTCCTCTTCCGGCCCCTACAAATATTCATTCCATCGATAACATGCATGCATGTTTAATTAACTGACTGTTGGCATATATATATTATATATATATAAATATTCATTTATTGCTATTCAATTTAATAATGCATTTAATGTCTAATAAAACCAGAACTTAATAGTCGTACGTACAACATTGATGATCAATATTAACTTACTAGTGGGGTACCCGCGCAATGCGGCAGCGGCGAATAAAGAGGAGGTTGTGATGAGTTTTGTTTATGAGTATGAATCAAGATGATGGAGAAAACAATACAAAGAATAATACAATTTAACTTCAAATGAATATAAGATAATACATCGTTGTGATTGTCAACCAATAATGAAATATTATAGTAGCTTATTACTGAAAAACT
>JAUEJL010077079.1:0-15772 GCA_032274825.1 Drosophyllum lusitanicum
TTAATTAATACACAATAACACATATACATTTTCAGCTAAACACAACTTTATCTATTCAATTAATACACACACGTATATACAACTTGGACCCTCTACATAACTTACTAGCTACCGTACATTTACAATTGATTTACAACTAGGCCCAAATCGAGGATGTTACACATATCAACTCATTGTTTTAGTTAATTTATTCAAGTTAGGGAAGAGGTGATGGAAAAAGTCAAAAATAAACTAGCAAATTGAAGATCCAAAATGTTATAGTTTGTAGGATGACTGATGTTGGTAAAATGAATTCTTGGCAGCATGTCTTTGTATTTCTTCTCTTTGTTCAGAGCCCTGAAAGGAGTGATTAAGAATATTGAGAAGGTAATTTTTTGGGGGTTAGGGGAATGGGGGAGAGAAGGTTTTTGATGGGTAAAAATGAGATCATGTGTTGGTGTGGTTTGAAGGGAGGCTTAACATTGGTAGCTTGCAAGCTGCTAATTAAGGTTTGATTGACAAGTGGTGCAGGTAGCGGTTTTTGTAAGAAAAGACTCTTTCTCTGTAAAAATTATTAAATGTATTAATGGGACGGGGTGGTTTGGTGGAAGGGGTTAGGTTTATGAGTAATAAGTCTGCGACTTGGGGAAATATCAGAATGGTTGAGTCTTATCTTCAAAAGGTGGGAGTTGAGTTATGGACTCGTTTGGGATGGAACTATGGAATAGGTTGTCTACCAAATTATGGGAGGGTAAATGGGCAGGGAATTTCCGCTTGAATGAAAGATTTGGTAGAGTCTATAGATTGGATGTCAATAAAAGGTGCTAGTGTCGGAAAGGGGAGAGTATAGGGAGGACAAGTGGGATTGGGTGTGGGCTTGGAGAAGAGCTCTGAGCCTCTGAGGGGGAGGGAGACAGCAGAATGAGAGGACTTGGAGACCTACGTGAGAGGAAAATCTCAAAAAGAAACCTTAGGGATAGATCAAAATGAGGGTTAACTATTGATGACAAGTTAAAGAAATGATAGAGGAAGTGAAAAGCGAAAGAAGCGAGAGAGAGAGAGAGAGAGAGAGAGAGAGAGAGGCCCAAATAGCTTCGAATGGAATAGTCCCTATGAAAGTGAATATTTTCATTTAGAGGCTCATGAGAGGGAGGATCTTGGTTCAAGAAGTGTTGGATAACTTTGGCATTGACCAACATTCTACTCTTTGTCCAAGATGCGAGCTCGATGTGGAGTCGATCTTTCATGCATTTGTGGACTATCGACACAACAAAGAATTATGGGCTCACGTAGGAAGATGGTGAGTTACAAGCTCAAGATTCAAGATCGGTCACGCAGGTGATAGAAGATGAAACAACCCTTTAACGAACCTTCAAGACTCCATTAGCAAGCAACAAGGTGGTCTTTTTTGTATTTGTTATGGAATCAAAGAAACATGCTCGTGTTCAAAAATGACAAAAGAAATCTAGAGGACATATATTTTAATGGTTTTCGATAATCTAGTATTTATTTTATAAATATTTTATGTTTTATAGATAATATGTGTTATTTTAGTTAATTATCATTACAAATAGTTAGTGATGGTTTAGTAATAATGACGTAATAGCAAGAGATGACAATGATATCAATTGTTTTTTATTACATGTAATTATAATACTATTTCAAGTATTTCAAGTAATTATCTGTGATATGTCAAATATATGCAATAAAACTATTTAAAGTATTTTTTATTACATGTAATTATAATTATAAAGTTCAACATACAGTTATATTTATTATTGTATACCAAAAATTATAACAAAAACTTTAGTGAATAAACGACGAAACCTAAAAAGTCTCTTGTGGCTTTGTCCTGTAATGCGTAGTCATATGGCAGGGTCCTACATCACTTGACCAAATATACAACCATCAATTTGTAATTATTAAAAAAATCTTTAATTGACACTAATAATATTTATTATAATTTAATTTCATCATAAGGAGTTTTGTCCTGCTAGTGCCGAGCCCTTGGTGTAAATGTATGAAGTCACCGATTTTAGTCGTGATCGTTTTCGAAACATTCACATACTACTTCTGATTGAAACCTTTGTAAGACTCGAAAACATCCCCTGCAAGGGCCAGTGACATCAATAAATGGTTATATTTTATAAAAGAGGTAGTAAAGTTTCATTAATAAAAACATATTAATAAATATCTATTTTAACAAGTGGGGCATATGTTTGCAAAAACATATTAATAAAAATGGGAGATCTGTAACACCACAATTTTAGGGTCAACTTTTGTCTTTTTACAATTCAAAGTAAAACGTATCTTAGTTTGATAAACAAAACAGCGAAAGTCTTGACAAACAATTTCTTGATTTAAAACAACCCAGCAGGGTTTTCATTTTACAAACGGGTATTACCAACATCAATACCAACCGACCATCATACCTGCAACGAGCAACAAATGTCCCAGCACAATGAAAAGCAATCCCAGGCTATGCATAACATCTGCAAAAACATGCGTACATACTGGGAGGGGGTTAGCTTTAAAAGCTAGTTAATACAGACTTAACCATAAGCATTATGTAACAAATAAGGCATCATATTCTTCACATCATATCCCATGACAACACAGATACAAGCAAGCCACATAACACAGGAATAAGCAATCAATGCTATCCTAACACATTGCGGTGTGCTGACAAGATCGGTAAGAGTCATATCTAGCAGGATAGCCAGTCCCGCTCAACGACACAAACCGGGGGATCAGACACAGCCATCCGCGCTGGTGGGGGAGCATAAAGCGGTCCACCAAATATCGTTATGAAGCCACAGGCTCCTTTGGGATCGAAAGCCCCTACTTCGTCAAGGAACGGTGGTTCTGCAAAACCTAGACTCGGTAGCCTCTCCCCCGAGTCCCCGTTGATCCTGAATTATGACCCAAAGGCCCTCTGGGATCCAGCTACAACCGGCTGACCTCAACCCACTTGAAGTCCGCGGATAATTCACACATGCAAAGTTGATCCAGTCAGGATCAATCAGATCGCATGCATATCAACAAGTCCAACGAGGGGATCCCATCAGGGTCCAATAGCATGCATAGCAACAATTTCAACATGGTTGATCCAATTAGGATCCAATAGCATGCATAGCAACAATTTCAACATGGTTGATCCAATCATGATCCAATAACATGCATAACAACAAGTTCTACTCACGTTCAATGAGTAGAATACATAAATACAACATGAGTGATCCAATCAGGATCCATAACATGCATGCATTTGCAACATAATCACAAATCAACATAGCTGATCCAAACAGGATACATAACATGCATGCATATCATACAAGTATTCGTTCACTGTCATTGTGGAACTTAAACAATACAGGCATCTACACTTTGTGTTTTTATAAACACATATTCTGGAATTACTGACACTTACACCTTTAATGGGATTTCACCCAACTCTTGGTAATATTAGCTCCTTTTAGTTGAGAGCATCTTTAATTATATTTACTATTTATCATTGAGGGTATTGGTTAACTTCTAACCAATAATCAACTCATATTCACACTAATAGTCTAATAATAATTTCAACTAGATTACACATGTTCATGCTAGCATTACAATCTCTATAATCATAATCACAACAATCACGTCTCATACATGTCTAAGGACAATCAACAAGTTCATACATACTACATAATGATTACAAGTTAAGTCGGTACTCACCGTTAGAGCTACAACAGGAAAATGTAACGTTCCGGCTCTTCTTGGTCGTCAGTTACACCTAAAGCATCGAAACTTGCATCAAATGTTTACACACACGAAGTCTTACTACTAAAATAGTAGTAGGAATCTCCTAATGACACTTTAAGTTCAATTAGAAGTCCACACTAGTTTTCTAAACGTTAAAACACAAACAGAAAACAAACTGCTTGCTAGTGCTACAAAAAAACCCCTTATGGCCGCAAGCGATCATGCTTGCGCCCGTAAGGGTTGTTGCTTGCGCCCGTAAGCGTAAGTCTGACCACTTCGAACCATCAATTCGAAGGCATACTTACAACCGCAAAGACTAGTCCTTGCGCCTGCAAGCACCCTTCGAATCCACCCTTGCGGCCACAAGGGCAATCCCTTGCACCCGCAAGCATTCCTGATTCAAAACAGGTCGGACGACAGTCCTCTGTTTCGACTGTTTTCACTCCAACTCGATTGTCAATTGATTTTATTCATTTTCAGTGTTTGTATTCATCAAGGGACACCAAAACAAGTCCCTAAACATACTAATTTGTTATTGCAACAACTTATACAAGAATCAAACTCAATTTCATCAATTTTGACACATTTACACAAAATCTCTAAACTCAATCAAAAACACATCTTTAATCCATAAATCTTGTTTATAAACACCTGTAAACGATATAGGAACTAATTGAAACCTTTACAATCAATTCTTGATTGTTAATTCACCACTAACCAACTTTGACCTCAAAAGTCAAGAACTTGGAGAAGAAGGTGAATACTTACAACAAAGGAAGAAGATGAAGATGAAGATGAAGAAGGAATTAAAAGCTGGTATAAACACTTGAATTCCACATAAAGATACTACTTGCAAGATCTCAGCTCAATGTCTTCTTAAAGCTTCCAAGAACACAAGAAGGTAAACAAATGAAATGTCTGTGTATGTATGCGTGGGTGTATATCCAATGGCAGAACTGCCTTTGTGGCTCTAATATATCCACAAGGGGTTTTTTGTTTCCGTTTTCAACTTACAACTTAATATCCGTTTACACGTTTTAGCTAATGGGGATATTTTTGAAATCCTTATCTAAAACCATTTAATAATTCACAACTATTATTTATTCTTTTACCACTTTTATTTAACATCATAACACATCTTCATCCTTAAAATTACAATCTCTTATTTAACTCACAAGGTTACAATCTTACCAACACATGGTACAAATAGGCCCATTTTGGGATGTTGCAATTTAGTTCGTGGCATCCCTAAACTCAAATTTGAAAAAGAACAACTGTGTGAACACTGTGAAAGGGGTAAGATGAAAAAAGCTTCCCACAAGGTCAAACAAGTGTCTAGCTCCACAACACCCCTATAGTTACTACACATGGATCTTTGTGGGCCGATGAGAGTAAAATCAAAGAGTGGGATGAGGTATATCCTCGTGATAGTGGATGACTATTCATGATATACCTAGGTCACGTTTTTTAGAATGAAAGATGAAGTCCCATCAACTATTATTACATTTCTCAAATAAATGCAAAATCAATAAGACAAGAAGGTCGCAACTATCCGCACCCATTGATGAAACTAGCATACTCGACATTGTGTGCTTCATGGAGGGTTGCGGTGGACGATTGCCACTTCCAGCCGTTGCATTTAAACCCTAATTACCACTCGGTTATCCATGTTGTTATCATCCAAATCTGTGTCGTTGTCTGACTTACTAACGAGATTCACACGCACAGGTGTACACGTTGGTGTATTCTTTACAAGGTATTCCTTATACATTCTCTCTAGGAGTTCCTCTTCAGAAGTGACCCATCAACCTTCCTCAATCCAAAAGGAAGGTTCTTCAAATTGTGCATTCTCCACGCGTAGCATAAGAGACCCAAGTCGAAATCGAATTTGGAGTAATTCCATATCATTCTAATCGTAAAAGCTATTGCAACAATAGGATCACTCAATATATTCCATACGGTAGCAAGACAAATAGAAAGGTGTCCATTCGTATATCGAAATCCTGACGCGTCACGTACTCATCAGATGCCTAAATTCCAAATCAGTTAAGCCGCAAACACAACAAACCCTAACGAAACTCCCTAGGGTCTAACAAAGTACTTAAATCACAAAATATGATCTAAGCTCAAAAGCAAGAAAAGTACATAAGCACTCATCACTCACCCAACCACCCAAAAGTCCAAGTCAATCTTATTCTAGCCGATCAAGCCGTGAGTCCTAGTGCAGGTCTCAGCACTTAGTTCACTCACAGCCTGGCTCTGATACCAATTTGTAACACCGTGATTTTCAAAAATACCGTTTAACAAAAATTTTAAAATAATCATTAATCATTTGCAACGGAAGTCTTAAACCATATGTGCAATAAATCCACACCAATAAAGTCGTAGTGTCACACCATGACCGAAACCATAAACCGTTACCATTTAATAAATGAAATATTAAATATACATTGGTATCAAATGTCTAAAAGCTATCTACCCCAAAGTGCACCCTACCTCACACACCAAGCTCTAAGCCATTTGCACAAGTACAAGACACATTTCAAAAGAGCAAGTGTCATCTTACGTCTTGTGAGTCAATAGGATTAGAATAACAAAATCTGTAAAAGTATTAAAGATAAGCATTAATAAAGTTATCAACTAACCATGCCCATCCAGTAAATATATATATCCCATCCCATGAATCCCGCATAGCATTAATCATATAAATGGGTCAAATAACCTTTTCAATTAACATAGCATGTCAAAACCGTTCACATACCGCCATCCGTATATCTACCCGCTAAGTTTCCCTAGCCATTGGGCCCTAGCGAGCTAGGTAACCCGTTCACTACTTGCACGCTAAGCAACCCATGCATCGATTGGGTAGTTACTCCCGATCCATGCATGAGTGTGGATTAGACGATTTTTTCGCTACTCCGACGGTGCCGGTACAATTACCGCATTGTCGTTCAAGTGTATGTACAAACGGGGTCAACCGCTATCAACCCCTCCTGACACTCACGTGATGCTATCGATATGACTACACCTCCTGTCATACATCACTCCAGTACTCGAGCACTCAATCGTACCCTCATACCATGCGTTGCAAAGGTTATCTAGAAACTCCGCAACTCCATATGTGGCTAGAACTTATACCTAGAAGGTCATTAAAACCTAATAGGTCCTTAACCGTATGTGAGCATGAAACCTTACTACCCCCGCCCAGCAGCCATATACATGTACAAAAAGCAATAATAAGTCATGTAATCCGTAATTAACCATAGCATGCATAAACAACCATGTAAGCTTAGCGCTACAAACCAAAATATATATATTCATTTTAAATCCTTAAAAATATAGATTTCGTCATTGTACTCGGTTTTGTAAACTATTGAACTCACCTGAAGTTCCGAGAGAATCACTTCAAGAGTCCACCGAGAAACCTAACGAAATAACAAGTAATAATGCAAAGTAAGAGTTGTAAAATCCTAACATATAAATATAAATCACCAAACCAATAACAATTAAATTCCCAACAAAATCAAATGTAATTTGCCAGCCACTACGATTGCAATTTACGGCCCAAATTAATAATCCACAAGTAATCGTAGTTTGTTTTTTTTTTAAGCCATCCCTTCGGCCGACTTCAAGTAATTACCTACACATGCAAATAGTATTTCCTATGGCCCTCAAACGTAGTTGACACCTGGAACAAATCGTAGTTTAATGGTTGCATATGATGAAAGGTATTTCCTAAGTACTAATTACAATTCGCCTCCTTAGCTTTGATCGTAATTCACAGCAGTCCAAGATGGGATCGTAGTTCACCATAATCGTAGTTCACCACACATGCAGATCTTAGTCACCCTACTCTACTACAATCGTAGTTTTATTCAATCGAGCAACATGAGGATCGAAATTGAGTCATTGATTGGAATTGCAATTCATCCACACTTATCCCAATCAAAATTCCGAAACCATAGTTCTATACGAACAAGTCGGAGAACAAGGATCATATCAACAATTAAATCCCCATTCTCAAACTAAAATCATGATTTAAAGCATCATTGTTTTAATAATCCAATAGATAACAGATCCTTAACATTAGTTTCATACTTAAGCATCTTAATCCATCCAAAAGGTGTCCAATTTCTATGAATCGAACCCCACACCTACACATGTTGTTCATCCAGGATTCATTCTCCAAAAACTCAATTTAAACTCTTACAAAGCATTTACAAATCATATAAGTGTTAGAAATCAAAGAAACAAACACAAGATAAACAACTAAAAGACCCTTTATTTGTGTAAGAATTCCACACCGAAATCTTTAGCTTTCAATACATATATAGAGAGTGTTTTGGCGGTTTTCCGGTGGCGGTTACCGGCAGTTGTCCGTCTGTTGATGGAGGCAGACGGCGGCGGTTGGCCGTTAGGTTGCCGGCCGTGGTGGTGGTAACATATTCTTATTCTAAATACAAATAATACTTATTGTTTTGTTTAAATATCTAATACTCCCCCTTAAACTAAACATAGTTTAAGTGAGGCCTTCTATTCTTCAAGACTTGTCCATAATAGAGTTGGTTCATCATCTTCACTTTGAGTTAACCTCGTCGTCCTTCCTTGTGCATTCATTCTTGAAGTGTCCAAATCTGTTGCACTTGAAGCATTTATGTGTGTCTTGTCTTGTTGGTTAATATTTTTGTTCCTCCATGGTTACCAAGCTCTACTTCGTCCTCTTCCTTTGAAATCTTGAGCTGACTTCTTATGACCACAACGCTCACAGCTATCTTCCTTGTCTTCATCCTTTCGGTCTGCTTTGGCATACCGAAGTCCATTATGCGTATCTTCTTCTTTGCTTGGCTTTCTAATGCGTTCTTCATAAGATTTCAATCTTCCAACAGCTTCTTGAAATGACATCGTGTTAAGATCGGCAAATTGTTCAATTGCAGCAATAATTTGAATGAATTTTGCTGGAACAGATCATAGAAGTTTTCGAACAAATCTTTTGTTTTCTATTATAGAACCAAGATTGTTTGCTTGTGACACAAGTTGACTAATCTTCCCTGTAAATTCATCGAGTCTCATGAGTCTTTCATTTTCAAGGATTCAAAATCTGATTCTAATATCTGTAGTCTAGCCTCTTTGACTCTGTCTTTATCAACAAATCGAGCTTTCAAGTCTTTCCATATATCTGCGGCTTTTGTATGATGAGCAATTTGTAGAACAAGTTGTTCTGGCAAGGCTTGAAAGAGATAAGCAATAGCCATTGTGTTTTTCTGTGTATCCACGTCTCCTTTTGGTTTGAGCTCTTCCCATAATCCATATACATTAAAAAGTGCTTTAATATTCACAGCCCAAATAATATAATTCGTAGAATTCAGAATTGGGCATTAGAATGTCATCGACATCCCTCCTTCAGTTTTCTTCGATGTTCCGGAATCCATCTCCTCTTTATTTTTTCGGGATGTTTCAGGATTCTTCGATTTCTTCTTCCTTCCAATTTTCGCTTCTTTTCTTGGGCGGAAAAACTATTCTTTCTTGTTTGCGGGGCAAATGAAACCAACTGCCTCTTTTTTCACCGGACAAACTTCTGACTTCTCCTGTTTTGTTGAGCGAATCAAACCAACTGTCTCTAACAATCCCCCGGTTCTTTTTTCACAAAAACAAAACAAAATAAACTGATTTTCCTTGTTTGCGAGATGAATCAATCCAACTGTTTTGAACAGTCCCTTGGTTCTTTTTTCACCAAAACAAACTATTTTCTTCTTCTGTTTTGCGGGAAGAATCAAACCAACTGCCTCTTAATAGTCCCCTTGTTCTTTTTTCACCAGATACACAATTGTCTTTTTCTGGAGTGAATAAAACCAACTGTTTTCGACAGCCACAGGTACTTTTTTCAACCGGACAAAACAACTTTCTAATTTTCTTTTCCTTTTAAAAAACTTATAAATTTATTAATTTTATAAAAAAAACTTACTAATAAATAAAAACTTTAATACTTTATTAATAACTTATAATAAAATAAAATTTAAATATTTTAACTTACCAAAAAACTGTAATGGTTTTTTAAGTAATTTTAGAAATTGAAAAAAAAAACTATTATTAAACAAAAGTGATTAGGGTTTTTCTTTCTTAAAAGGCCACGCCTCTTTATTTGAGCAGACTAAGCCACGCGTCTTTAACCTTTTGTGTCGGTTCTTTCTGTTCCACTAAGAACAAACGAGATGGTTGTCTTCTCCGGCAATTTCCCATGTGGTTGTTCTGATCGATGCTTCCTGCTTGGCTTTTCTTTTCTCGAACGGTGGTTACCCCAACCTTTTTGTTTGATGGTCTTACTGACCGATTGATTGTTCTCCGGTTGTCTTCTCCTCTGAGGTATGTTCCTTTTCCGATGGGTGCCGCGCTTTATACTTGGTAAAGTCAAGTATGAAAGAAGCATGGTTGTTGATAAAAGTACAATCATGGAAAGAGAAGTTTAAACTTCCAAGGCAAAAGGTATGGAATTTAATATTTTATATTGTAAATGGGTTGCACTTTTTCAAAAAAGTACATTTACTTTATTCAATCCTTGATTATAGTAAGTTTACTTTTCACCCACTAACTTTATAATTAAAATATATTTTCCTTAGTCCGTTTTGTCTCCTTCCTCTGTGCCAACCGAATGCCAATGACTTCTCTATATACTCTTGCATGATGGACATGCAAATCACCTCATAAGTTGAGATCTACAGAGCTCTTAAAGAAATATTTTAGAAACAAGTTCAAGCTTTAAGCAAGAATAAGTTTTTAGAGTTAGTATCTTTGTGTAGAAACAAACTCGTTCATGTGTTGAACTTTCTTCAAATAAGTTGTTTAGAAATAACTTGTCTATGTGTTAGACAAATTAGTTGCCACCTTTTATTGTACTTAGAATTTCCGCTTCTGGTACATGTAATTTTTTATTCATATCAATAAGAATTGTATAAAAGTATAAACGTGTGTCTTTAATTTTAAAAAGCTAGAGTTTGTATTTAACCCCCTTCTAAAAACATTTGTTATTATGTACTCTATCTGGAACTAACAAAATCCATACTCTGCTAGTAGGAATAAATCACCATTAATCCTTTCAAAAGCACATCTCCTCTTTGTAACGTCCCAATTTTTTTTTCAAAAAACATATATAGTCATACACAACAGATTCGAATCATAAATCTTCATGTATCAAAACATAAGTTCAGTCATATATTAATTACATCCCAGTCTCAAAATTTAATATTGTTTGAAATATAAACATAACAATAACTATGTAATAGAAATTAAGTTTATTAAATTCCCACGGAAGCATTCGTTGACGATGAGATATCATATGCGTACCGAAGCCCCACTATGGTCATCTCCTCAAAATGGATTAAAACAACAACAGTAAGCGCAAAGCTTAGCGAGTACAATACTTACATCCTAAATCAGTTCAACATCTACATTCATACATATACTCATCTTATAACATATACGTCATACTCACTACTGTGGTAAGTGGTCTCACTTTCTATTCATACCCGCTACCTCGTAGTCGGTCTCATCATTCTATTCATACCCGCTACCTTCATAGTCAGTCTCATCATTCTATTCATACCCGCTACCGTAGTAGTCGGTCTCATCATTCTATTCATATCCGCTACCGTAGTAGTCTGTATCACCATTCTATTCATACCCGCTACCGTAATAGTCGGTCTCATCATACCCGTCAACTTTAGACGGTCTCATCATACCCGTTGCCGTGACAAACAGTCTAACATCCCAACACTAAGGTGTTGGTCTCATTAAACAGTCACATAAACTCATAATCAATAATCACTTACTTGATAGCTATCATTCATAGTTGATGCCAATTTAGAATGTAAGTAAGAATAATCACCTGGTAGTAGATCAGTCACTCAATAATAGCTTAGTAAATATTTGTGGTTACACATCAATCAGCAATCACCTACAAATAGGGTCTCATAATTAATTCGTTACGATCGCCGTATACCCTTACTCGTATAAGTACCTCATGAAAGCTAGTAAATTCTGACCCCAAGGAACGCTTCGCGATTGATGTTAAATTCAAGACGAACTGATTTATATATACACACATATATACATATATATGTATATGTATATGTACCCTTGGCGATGCAAATATATATATATATGTGTGTGTGTGTGTGTACACATATATATGGTTGGCAATCTAGCACACATATATTATAGATATACTTGGCTATTCCTTGTTCATATAGATACTAGTACATGGCTATTGATTGTGTACAATTGCATGTACTTGGTGATTTAAAGTAGTTGGCTATTGAACAAAACCACTTGGCTATTGAGCAAGGAAGGTTGGTGATTCATGGCTAAGTAACCACAACCACTTGGCTATTAACATTAGATTTCATGTACACTTGGCTATTCAACTTGGCTATTGACATATATAACATATATGCACTTGGCTATTCATCAACATAACTTGGCTATTCAACATTATACTTGGCTATTCGGGACATGTACATGGCGATCCATCACACATAAAACTTGGCTATTCAATCAACAAAACTTGGCTATTCGACATTATACTTGGCTATTCGGGACATGTACATGGCGATCCATCACACAAAAAACTTGGCTATTCAATCAAGGTTGGCGATTCATCTTCATGAACATGACAATTCATAATTTACAGTCGACCATCTCACGATCAAATCCAACTCAAAACTTAACCAAATCACGATATTCAAATTACAAATAATTCCTAACATCATTTAAACAAACCCTATCAAGTTAATTTGATTTCCATTGAGTTTTAATAGGTTTAACACCAAATCTATCTCTCGGCCCTTACACTCGAACGATACCTCAGAACCCACATCAAAACCCTTAAATCTCTATAAATATCATACAAAACTCATGTAAACATTCAAGAGAGATAGGGATTCATACCTGGTTAATTTCTTCTTGATTACTCACTAAGATAAAGGTAGCTTTCCCTGCTCTTTCTCTCAGCTCACAACACATCCAAAGACAATTTCAACAGTGTTCTTTCTCATGGAGGTTGTACCTTAAATGCCTTTTATACTTATTCCTCGAGGCCTAAGCCCATTAGTTCCTAATTTAATCCAAGCCTATAGTATTTAATACTAATCTATACCAAGCCCAATTGTCTTTTGAGTAATCATTTACTACTTAGAAGTAACTCTTTCTTAATAATGAATTAAGCCCAATAGGCCCAAATATTAATTCATTAATTAAATAATAACCCCATAATAATTACAACAATATTAATAATAATATCAAAAACACCCTTTTTTTGATTAAGAAAACTGGGTATTACACTCTTCTCCACTCAAAATCACAACTCCTACTCTCCATAAAAAAAATCAGAAATGGCCTCACAAAATTCCTCTCAAGGTTCATTATCGTCTCCCTTTGAATATTCTATAACAATGGAAAATATCAAATTATCACAAACGAGTATGAAGAGACAAGAAATCGGCAAAAGGAGATCTTGGAAATAGTTAATAAGTTTTATGTAACTAGTTCTAAAAAACGTGAAATGATAAGACAACTAAGTGCAAGGGGTGAAACATAACCTAAGCTAGAAGAAAAATGTATAAAATATCTTAAAGAGGAAGAGTCCACCAACCATCAAATTAATCATGTGTTTGATGGTATCTTGTCTAAACTCAACCTTCAGTGTGACAGCAAGTTCCAGAAAATGCATAAATCTTTTAAATACACATGTATGCTAGTACATTTTCATATTTATTATTATGTTGATATGTATTTTAATATTTTATGTTTTTGTATCATATTATGTTCTATTATAGAGACTGTTGCAAGGAAATCAAACTGACATTACATAACCTGATTAAATTACAAACTACATAATTAATTGGAAAACATTTTCTAAGTAGTTTGGACGTAGCCATAGTCATCCGTTTTTTATAAAAATCTATCGAGTTCTACGGTGGCTTTCATCATTCATATTATAAAGTAAGCCATTTTCCAAAGACCATGCATGTATTAGCCGAAAGTGAAGCGAGTATCTCTTGTACCTTTATGGTGTGTTGGTAAATCGTCACCACTCGCGACATCACTATCCCCGTCAGTAGTTTTAAAGTGTCTTCTTTAGTTCGGACTCTTTCCAAACTTTCAAAGTCCTTATTAGGAGGTATGTAGTAGTAATACTTTGTGACACGGTACTCCAAACTATCGTAACCTAGTTGGCTGAAAATACAATTTAGGGTACGTACTAGACTCTCAGGGAACTTGTCATTTGGTATACAGTCAACATAGTTCAGTGAACGTTGGCTTGTGTATATTAGAGTCGGTGTAGTAACAAAATGACCACCTTGAATAAGACAACATACAATTATAAATATATGAAAACACTAACTCTAGATAGTAAGATATTTGATTTTCTAGACGGACTTTCTAGAATTGCTGATGTCCACTCAAGTATTAATTCAAACACATTAAAGTTTCCATCTTGATTGTCTAAGCCTAGGATATGATCAATTACTAGTTAAAACTAATTATTGGTCCTAATTAGCAATGATAAAAGCCACACTCGCTCTATCTCAGAGTATCCATTCATGCGAAACTGATCTGCTTCTATTTCTACTTTCCGTAAGCGAGCCCGGGCTTTTTCCAACTGTTCGATGGCCCCCTCGCGCAATTCTTCTGAATTTCTAATAGTATTCAAGATTCTCTGTTTTCGATTATCTAATAAATCACTTAATGAAAGTAGATTATCTTTCCATTCATTTCAAAAATTCCATGATCCCTTCCCGAACCAAACATGAATCTTTCGATTCATTTGGCTGGATTGGTCCTCCAATTTATGTAAACTCAAAATATAAACTCCCAAAAACAGAAACTAAAACATGTATGGATCTTTGATTAAACTTGAAAGATGAATACAATGTGAATTAACATCCGAAAACATGTAAAACAATCAACTTTATAGGGTTTCATCTCCTCTAGGGAGGAAAACAGAAGAAACTAGCCTAGAACTAACATTCTGGAAATCAAAAATAAACATGAGAAATAGAGTAGAATGATAGAACCGTAATATGGGTGGAATATGAGGGGTGGTTAACCCCAAAACAGATCTAGAGTCTAGTTTATATAGAACTCTGAAAACAGGGGCGTCACGATCGGTAAGTGTCGCGTCGCAACCAAGACTTTTAACGCGATCCTGAGTCTTTTTTAAACTTTGAAATCTGACATTATCCACTCATCGCGCCGCGACCAAGGCTTGGGTCGTGCCGTGATCCCACGTGTCAGAAAGATAAGGCTCATCTTGAAATCTAATCGGGCGCTCTCTAATCCTCACGTCGCGCCGCGACATGTTTCGGTCACGTCGTGATCTGGCCCGGCCCAGACTCTTTTCACTTTTCTTTTGGGCTTTGGTCATGGGCCTTTTTCTTTTATTCTTTTCTCCTTCTTCTAACCTCTTGGGCTTTTACTCTTTCTTTTCTCAACTCTTTTCTATCTTTTTTATTTCTTTCATTCTTCTTTTAACTCCACTTGATTTCTTCAAATAATCAATATTTTCGCCTTTTAAGCCTGCAAAATAGAAAACAACGAATAAACGCATCTTTTTACACTTAATTTATATGTTTTCTGACTAAAACCAATCTGAAATCGCAAAGAACTTATATATTATAAACGCGATATCATCCACAAGGAGCGGCCATTTTTAAAGTCCCAAATTATTTTTTTTACACATCACTTCGTTCATATATAGATATTGATAAAGTAAATGCGTGACAATTGTTAATCAAAATAAGTACACAACATTCTTTAAATTACATTCCTCACAATTATTTGTCACTGAACTATTAATATTAAAAATGAATCATTAAAGCCGCGAAAGCATTTGGTAATGAGCTATTAATGCTGAACTGGAGCCCCGCCGTGGTCATCCCCTGAAAAGAGTTAAAACAACAACTGTAAGCCCAAGACTTAGCGAGTATACTACTTACAAACCAAATAGTTCATATAATGGCTCATAACTCATACCCACTACCGTAGTAAGTGG
>JAUEJL010077090.1:0-15772 GCA_032274825.1 Drosophyllum lusitanicum
TACATACATACAATTACAATCAATTTAACAATTGATTTAATCAATTAATATAGAAACATTATCTTTTCTAGATAATTCCAAATGCAGTGTGCTACACTGCTTTCTAACATACAGTTCTACAATTAATTAACATACTACAGGGTATTTTCTACAACCCTCGTACAAAATCAATTTTATCTAATCCATAAAATCATGCGATATATATATATATATATTCATTTAAATCACATAATTAAATATTAACACGCGAAACCAGACGCCATCCCACTTACCACCGACTTGCTCACGACTAGGCCGGGTTTTCGTATGTTACAATGTGCAATGATAGTGGCCAGAGAAAACTTTTTTTTGTGGGTGTGCGACGACAGTGGCCGGTTGCCAGCTGGAGTCATCTTCAAGATTAAAAAAAACGAAAATTGTGTATGTATATGGATATTAAAAAGGCTGTTTGGATTAACCAATAAAGATAAATCTTATCTATAAAGTAATAATTAGGGGGACTAACTAGATTATTAGGGGGTTCAAATAGGAGGACCCGTATTTCAATGTAGTTTTTTCACTCATAAATGTCATATTAAGTGGGTCATTTAGATGATATGGGGGTATCAATAGAATCACCGGTTACTAACACCTTCTCCATTGATTCAAACACTGAAACACACATACCCACACACTAGCGGATTGGTCGGTCTGCCTCCTCATTACGTCAGTGGAATAAACCCCTTCCAATTTGCCACTGTGATCATCCGCAACCATGAAAAAAAACTACTTTGTTTTTTTCCTCTTCTCTTTTTCTTATATTCAGAGTGTGTATCTGTTCTTGTTTGTTTATGCATTTAGATCTTTGGAGGTGTTTAAACCTAGCTATTGTGTGTTCCGAGTGTACGTATGTGTGTGTGTGTTTTTTCTCAGGGGAGTGGCGACATTTCCTTTTTATAAAAGTCTGCGGAATAAACTTCTAGAACAACAAGAAATTAAGAATCCTTCAAATTAAGCAGGCGTTCAAGTAGTATAGTATGTTCTAATTAATCTCGGGTCATTGAACTATCAAAGCTCCAATCACAAGAAGGGTTAATTATTCACGTATAAAGTTTTGTTTCATAATGAAGAGTACGCGTGTGTAATTTAAAAACAAATTAATACATATATATATATATATATATATATATATATATATATATATATATGATCAATATAGAACCCCTTCTTATATATAGAACCCAAAGAACATTTTTATACATTTGGATCAAGTTGATCAAGGGCCATAAACGAGTCCTTTATTATTATTTTTTTAAAATATGTCCCTTTTATTTTAGTAAAGTAGTTGCGGACTTGGGGGTATTATTGGGATGATATATTTTCTCTGTCCCCGTATCTTTCATTCTTCCAAATACAGATCTGAAATTTCTATCTTTCATGCAAATATGAACATCATGAATTCACTACTATTTGCATTTTTGTTATCTTCTTCATGTGGTTTGCATTTTCGTCAAACAATTTGCATTTTTGTTATCTGTTCTTTTTTTTTATTTTCGGAAGCATTTTGCATTTTCGTCAAACAATTTACATTTCCTTCAAACAATTTGCATTTTCGTAGTTTCATTTTCAAAATAAATAATTAGAAAACATTTCAATCCTGGTCTTGAATTAAAGAGGATAAAAACGGAATCTAATGATATACTTTGAATATATTATGATAATTTGAATGTATAATGGGTTTTTTTTAATGGGGTAAGAGGAGGTTGAAGGAAGCACATGAGTTTATGAATAAAAGCCGAAATCTCTTTTTTACCCTTTTTCGTGATGACACATGTCATCATCACAATAGTTTTATAGGTTCTATGAATAATGATGGTTCATTATATAACATATATATATATATATATATATATATATATATGAATAACTTAATTATATCATCATGTAACCAGTTAGCTATATGATTCACACACAAACACTTGGTGGGGTAGCATAGTGTATAATTGATTTATATATCATATTGGATTTTCGATCTTTAATTAAATTAAAAGGGCAAAACTGTCGACGTTAATTTTCTTTTCACAATCTTATTATATATTGGACATGTGCAATGCACACTTCCTATTTGTTGTTCGTGCATGTGCAAATGACATTTTACTATTAATTACATATATGTAATTAAATATGCACGTACTTCTCTAGCTTGTAATCGTCAGATGCATATATGCAGCCTTTTTAGTTATCTATATTTAAAATCTTGACATAAAAATAAAAAATAAGAAATATATTTATATGGGTGTCGAATTAAATAGTATAAAATACACCTTTTTATATTTTAATTTTATACAGTCGAGGATAAACCGTACTTCTACAATTAAAAATGTACATGTAACACTTAGATATTTTCAAAAGACTCTCTTCCAATGATAACCCCTGAATTTTTAAATCAATGGTTAATATTACTCTTCGCATATTTCTTAAAATAATAAATTGCTTCTTGATGAAACCGTCGCAATATCATCAATACCATTTGATATAACAAAGATTATATAGTCAATTTACTTTTCTTTTTAACAAATTTATAGTACAATATCAACTATATAGGGTATGATATCGACACGAAGTTTATTAGGAGCTTACGAGAGCTTGCATTTTTCTTTTTTAAGAAATTAAGATATAAAGAATAATACCTCGTTTTACATACACATGATATATTTTGTTTATCTAAAATATAATTAATTAGCTACGTGAAGTAATATATGTTTAAAGAAAAGATTGAACTTATATTTTATATTTTTACCAAATTAATTAAATATATTAATTATGTTCAACTCTAATTAGTTTTTAATTATATATGCTTTTATGTTATTTTATATTTTTAAGCTCTAGTTCCGGCAATTTTTCTAAACATATCTTTAACATAAAAGTTTTATATCTTTCATAATATATTTTTACTTATTTTCCTACTTACCAGATGAAAGCAAATGTTAAAATCAAGTGAAGAAATGAAAAAGAAAAAGAATTATTGAAATACACATGTCAATTATTGAGTTGGTTTGAGAATGCAGTTGAAGGAAATAACATTTTTCTATTTAAAAATAAGAACTTTATTTCCAATCCTAACTCAATCCGAGCTAGTTATATCAAACATACTCATAAAGATGTTGTTATCGTCATTAGATCTTTCATAACTAGAAAAAATGCAATCTTTTGTTTCTTAAGTTTTTAGGTTATCGGTGATACCTTTTTAGTAACAATAAAATATTCGTTACTTGGTTTTGGTCAACATATCAGGAAAAAGTTAAAAGGAAAAGTGTGCAACATCCACAAAAATTATGTGCAATTTCATCTAAATATCTTGAAAACGTGTATGTGTGCATGTATGAAGCAGGACGTGTGAAATTTCAAGAAAATTTACATTATTTATATTCTAGAATATGGTCTATCCTTGGAAGTTGGTTAGGTGCTATTTTTTTTCCACTTTTTTTTTCGGGTTCTCCTTTTGAATAACACCATGAATATAGCGTTTCTCAATCTAAATTAACCTAAATGCCACATCACTTGTTATATTAGCTTTTTTCTTTTTTTCCTCCCAACCCAAATTAATCTAAAACCTAAATAGCACTAATTCCAAATCAATCCAAACAGCTCAAATATTTTCTCTCTCTACAAACCCCCCAAAAAAAAAAAGAATCCTCGGGTTAGTCCGGTGCACGAAGGCGAAATAGGAAAAAGAGAGGGGAACCTGAAATGGGGATAGGGGTGTTCCCGAAGGAACCCGAGCTACCCGAAGGCAACCCGAGCCCTTCGGGTTTGGCTATACGCATCGCCTAACACAATGACTACACAGTAAAATCTTAAACAACAATATGAAACGGTGGTTAATGCTAATTTTTTAAGAGGACATTTGGGTTACTTTATTTTTTTTCTAACTATTTAAATAGTTTATTGAAATTTATAAGTCGATACGTCTATTTTTCTGACTTATTAGTTTATCAACACGAGTTTGTTGCTTATTTAAGTTTATAGATAATCAAGTCGATAACTTCGTAAGTCATAAACCTAAAAAAAACTTCATTAATGACTTATGAGAATTGCGAAAAGTTCATAAGTCGCTAAAAATAAACTAATTAAAACATTCATTTAAACCGAAAGCAGCAATTGGTAAAATGAGAGAAATTGCAAATCAATTTGTTGAGTTTTCTTTTTTGGATTCAGTTTGAACTTTCATAATTAATATGATATAGCTAGCGCCGAATAAGTCACAACTATTTTATAACTATTATTATTAATTATTAAGTTTATATATAGGATTAAGTCACGGCAACAACAATTTTTTTAAAATTTATTGAATTAAAAAATATATTATTAATTCATTAAATTAATCAAATTAATATAGAATAATTATAACATTTGCAAATTAAGATTAGGTAGTTGCTAGCCTAGTATCGTGCCACAAATATCACCACGTACGTACAATTTACTTGGTCGTCGGCATCATACACACACACACACATATATATATATATATATATATATATATATATATATATACATATATATGACTTGCGGACTTGTTATTTGGTTGAACCAACTTTTCATTTCATTGACTTGTTTAAGTAAACCCAAATCAAATGAAAAACTCGTCAATTTGGCTCCCGTCCATCTAAAACATAACGTACGTAACCTGGCTTCACCCACATCCCACCTTCCATGCACCCACCACACCACACCACTCGTTGACCATATCCAAACAAATCTTAATTAGATTTATTCCTATTAATCTTGACTATATATACTCCCTTATAATAACCAACCCTCTACACTACATGATAACTTTCTAATCATCAATATATACCTACTAGCTTCATTCATCTTTCTTGATCAATTTTTGTTACACAACATATATATGGATTCGTTTCGGGATTCTTCGAGTGCGGTTGATGCGGACGACAACGCGTTTTACCAAGAGCTCACTCGACGAATATTGATGCTTACAGATGAAGACGATGATCACAAAGGCATGAGCCCAAACGGTGAGGCGGAGCGATGGCGGAGGCCGGTGGTTTATGGTGGTGTTGGGTCAAGACAAGTGGCTAGGAACTACTATAGCTGGTCGGAGACCGGGAGGAGTTCGAGTTCGGTTCCTAGATGGATGGAGAGCTTGTGGGCTTACGGTGGTGGTGGTGGTGGTGGAACCGGAGTTTTTATACCTAGCGGTGCCGCCACCGGCCGCCATGGCAAGAAGTCCGGAAGAAGAAGGAATAAATATAATAATAATAAAGTGATGAAGACTAATAATGATAGAGAAAGAGGGTATTCAGCTGATGGACAAAAAATACATGGTTGATATTATTATAGGATTAAGTTTACTCGATCGTATTTAGTTAATTAGTGGGTTGATTTATACGCCAACCTATTTTTACCACACGTAAGTACGTACGTACACCATAGAATTAGGTGGTTTTGACTAGTTTGCCCTTCACTACTTTATAAATATAATAATAATAAAAGAAAATAATCAGGGCCGGGTATAATAATCAGAACCATCTAATTTTCTGATGAATTCTATAGTTATATAAAAGAATGTATATAAGATTAATAAAATTTTGTATGTTTTATATTTTTCTTTTTTCAACTGGGATTTGTAATAACTATATTGAGTATTGTATCAATTCTTTCTTTTAGAGGTGGAGTATATATTAATGAATAATTTATTTATTTGCATTATTAATTAAATTATAATTTAGTTAATTATTCTAATAAAAGCGTACCGAGCAATTTCTTCTAGTGCAAGAACGAACCCTTCTTAAGGTTTAATTGTTCGATCTTATTAAGCCATGCATATTATAAAATGGTTAGAATGTGCAAGTATTATATTATAATAGGCATTAATTAATTAATTAATTAATTGTTTGTTATTGTTAGGATATTTTTATTTATTAGTTATATCGTATATTAAAAGTGGTCTAACATAAAATACACATAACAATGAAACATTATTTGAAACCCAAAGTATCGATCTAGAAAACTCGGTTTTTATCGATTGAGTCACGACACTTGTATATGAGATATAAAATTAACAGTAGTTAGTGATTTTTTTTTTTTTTTTTTGAGATTTATGCTTATGATAGCAACAAGCTAATCAATAGAAATACACACACTATCACACACACTAATAGTGTAAAGAATTGTTGTTATTTCACTCATCTCTTCTTTTACTAACCAACCTTTACAAGTAAAAAGACTAACTTGTCCTTTTTATTACAGTTACAACTTACAACTAACTTTTTATTACATATTTGTTGATATGTGACATGGATCCGAACATAGTGCAGATCTGGTCTGGTTTTTCTAGTTTTGGATTCTTCCTGGATTACTTTATTTTTTTCGTTCGTTTGCTCACCTAATTTTATAATAAACAAGATATTTCAGCCTAGACTTTACAAACCCACCACCTAATACACATTTGACGTTATCCCTCAAGGGTAAGAGGGAATGAACCGTTCTTTCATTACATAGAAAACGTCAATTTTACGTAAAATTCATTTATACTCCCAATTTATAATTGATCAAGTAAGCTACGCATCGTAACACCAACGTTGTAGTTTTGTTTATTTTAATTTACTAAAAATACTTACTAGATATTTAATATACAAATTACATTGTAATTCTATGAACTACATATGAAACATACGAGCAGTAAATCTAGTATAATTTTCTCTCTATTAAGTTTTATGACTAAAGGTGGTTGTAGAACTTCAAATGAATTTTTCTTATTACCCTATAAATATATAACTTATTAAGAGGCGATAATTTATGACATAATACAAACTCGGACACAAAATAAACGGGTTTGTGTTAGGACCTCATAGGTTACCTTTTGATCTTCCTCAGTTCCTCCCACGTGACGCTCCCAGGTCCACAGAAAAATTCTTGCTAATTGCCCGAAGTGAGAAGCAAAAAGCAGTTGAGGAGGCCGATCACGAACGCTATAGGTGTGAGGGGAACTGCTCAGATATGTCTTGGTTGAGGAGTGACTGATCCAGTCAATCAAAAATAGACATTTTGATATATCTGGGTTAAAGTTGAACTTTAAAACACGATGAATCAAACGAGTTGAGTTAGGATCGAGATATATGAGCCCTACAACCAGGACCCGTCCGCCTATCGTATTGTGTTTTAATTTGATACGATGGTTTCTGAATTTCACAATGTATGACATTATAATGTCTTTTCACAGAGCTTCCATATGTGAAACAATTTGCACAACACAAACATCTATATATTATCACGCTAAAACAATAATAATCATGCTAATTATCAAACATAGAAGGGATGTAGAGGGCTAATGACATCTAAGTTTTCAATATTAAGAAAATCACATGTTGACATTACAACAATTGACATTGAAGTGGCAAATTAATGGGAAAAAATAATAATACAGATGATACTAAAAACATGAAACAATAAACACAGAAGATTTAGCTACTACCTTTCGCAGATGATATGCAACTTGTTTAGCCAGACATCATGACTTGATCGATCGATTGAAGAGCTTGGTTGGCAAAATAACGGACATCGACATCTGGGTCCTCTGCCAGCTCAACCAGGCATGGCCTAATGCTTTTCTCTACCACCTGGATCATATTTAAACTTTAGAGGTGGTTTGGGTTGAGTCAGGCTGGATAAGGGGTGAATTTTAAACAATTTTTATCTATTTGCTTGGAACTTATTCATATATGATAGATGCGTTAATTTGATTACAAAAGGGGCTAATTGTAAGAAAGTACGGTTAACCAAACTTTCTTACAGTTCTATCCTGGATTCCTGGGTAAAACATAGTATGTGCACTCTCATAAAAAGGTAGCAAATTTTTAAAAAAGAAAAACAAATCTAGTTTGGGTAACTGGTAAAGAAAAACTTGAAAGGGGTAAGTAGTAAATTAGATTCATACGTGGAAATGATTATTGTCAGCAACCAGAACCCCAAAATAGAAAAAACTGAAAGTTGGTTACCTTAAACTAGAAATGTATAAAGTTGAGTACCCAGATAGAAAAATATTAAAAATTGTGGTCATTGTGGAGAAAGGTGTAAATTAACGTGAGTGTGTTTGCCCGTAATAGAAACAGTATTGTTACAGTAATGATTATATCTCTGAATCAAATGATTTGGGAATGGGAGGATTGTATGCATAAAAACAGACATGGGAGAATTTCAACTTGTTTGACAGGTCCCCCATTTAGCTTAAAAAAATTATTTGACCCAGCGGATATAAAACTCAACCCATTTACAAGTAAATGGTCGAAACTTGCATCTCCAGTAAACTTATGTCTACATAACAAGGAAAAGCCAAAAGATCAGAACAACATACAAGATAATAATACTTACCGGCTGGTCAACTATAGGAATTAGTGATTGCAAGACCTTCGCGACATTAAACTTGATATTCGGTACCCTAAAGAAGAAATACATTAAACATAAGAAACAAAAATGGGCAAAGTAAATAAAAATTTTTAAAGAAATAACAAAATGCAATGACCTGTCCTTGGATGAAGTAACGACTACAGGAAGCAATTTGGTACAAGTGATATCTGACCCCATAACAGGGGCCAGTAGAGAAATAGCACGAAGAACTGTCATTCGGTACAGGTAATGCGGGTTCTTAATCATATCCAAGACCTACCAGAAAACAATACATAAATTGCACATGGTAGTGACTAAATAAGATAATAAAGGCACTAAAAACTTTTACCTATTATTGCATTAATAATATGAAAAATTGAATTTTTAACAAGAAGCCGAACCTGTGGGACAATGTGCTGCATTGCCCAATCTGGGCCGAATTCCTCTGCAAGGCGTTTTAAGTTATTAGCAGCGGCATCTCTGATGGAGTAAACCTGCAAAATGTGCCACTTACTATAAGGCAAGAGAAGAAACAATAACTTACAATAGCTTAATTTTTCACAAATAAAACTACACTATTTATTTAACCCGTTAACAAATCTTGAAATTTCATCATTAAAGTTAAATAAGCAACTAACGGCTACAAAGAGCTAAGCGACTAACCTTATCTTGTAACCATTGCATGCAGAGGGCACCAAGCTTATCATCAAAAAATCCTACACCTAATTGACTAGCCAATAGTGGTATGTACTCTATGATAGCCAAACGAACCCTCCAATGTCTATCCTCTGCAAGTTCTACAATTGCTGGCAGTAAAGATTGAGACAAGAGATCGATTCCAATAACCTGCAAAACAGCCAATATGGAAACAATTAATAAAAAAGAGTCCAAAAGAACATCAAATAAAAGAGCGTATCTTGGTCCATCCAGAAATAAGAGCAAAAGGTTGATTCTAGTACCTGATTCACTTGATCTAGCTTACTAATAATATTGAGGCGAACATCTGGAAACTCATCCTTTAGAAGTGAAAGAAATATAGGAAGAAGTTGCTCAATTGTTGCATCCTGCAAATCAGCAACAATCAGAACTTGAAATTGCCATAGAGAAAGTCTGAAATGAAAAAAACACAAATCGCTACTTTTAGAGGTTGACATTCTATATGTGACAACTAAAAGCTCAACTTTAACTTCTTTTTCTTAATATTTACACACACATATGTAAATACATACATACACACACATATATGTGTGTGTATTGATTTCCACTGAGTGAACTATGAAAAGATTAAGCCACAAATAGACATATAATTAAAATAGTGGTGGCAAAATTCATTACCTTTCCTAGAACAGGAGCCATGCCCATTATAACAGATGCCAGAGCAGACCTAACATGCTGAGAAGAATCTGATGACAACTCCTACACAATTGTTTTCAAAGAATTAAGATAGCCACATCCATGGATATAACATAATTTAGAGGTGGCAACTTTGACCTACTTTCTTAGAAATGGGCTGATCAGGGTTAAAATCTTATATCTAATGGGTCAAACCGGTAGACTCTAAACACTTCCTAAAGATGAAACGGATCAAATGGGTCGTCAAAAGTGATAGAAAGAGTAATTTAAATGCTTAAAAACTCTTAAACGTCTCTATTGGAAAAACCTAGTAGGTCTTACTCGTATTTTTGTTTGTAATAATATGAATACAGTAATTATTAATTATATTCAAGGAAAAAGGAACAAAAATTATTGGTGCAACTAATCCATCCCCTATTAAAAGTTTCTCGTTCTGAGCCCAAATCTGTTTCGACACGTTACCCCATCCCTCTTTTCCCCACACAAAAGAAAAAAAGTTGCCACCACTGTAACAATATGAACAAAAACCACTAAGATTCGAGAGACGGGCGTATATGCAAACATTGCACCTTTACACATGGAAGAATATGCTGAATTGCAAGTTCTGGACTAAGAATTCGACTGAACTTAGTGACCTTTCCAGCAGCTGCAATACGTACTTCGGCTTCATTATCCCTAAGTAGCCTCACATATGCAGGAACCAAGTCCGCCCTATCACCACCAGCCAGACATCAAACATTTTAGAAGGAAAGAAATAGTAATAATCCAATCAAAACCAATATCAGAAAACAGAGACCACATGTATATATGTTCCTACTCAGCATAGGACATTATTTGAAATGTAAGAAGATGAAGAAGAAACAGCTTCAAATTTGAACATACTTTGTTGGTTCAGGGCCTACAGCTTCACATAGTTCGTACAACTGATTAGCAACCATATAGCGAACACGCCAAGACTTGTCCTGATTTAAGAGAAAAATAAATAGTTACTACTCTTAAGATACTCTAAAAACAGAAGTAAAAAGTAGTAGATGGAGGGAAAAAATACAAAGGACTTGAAGAAGAACATTTGAACTCAATGGCTTCGATATAAAATTCTTTTTACATAAATGATGTAAAGAGCCGGAAAATAAGTGAATAACAGGAAAATAATATGATTGTAGGACAAATGGACAATATTGAATGATACTGCAAAGGTATAGAGAAGGGACAATGAAGAAGAAGCTCATGGAATACTCAAAGTCTAGTCATGTTAGTAATGCCTTTCTGGTTGAAGAGATGCATTGCCCTAATTCTATATAAGAAACCAGTTAATAAAAGCCACGAGGATATTAACAAAAACTGATTAAAGCCAAGATACAACAAGACTTATAACATCAACGCCATGTGTCTCGAATTAAACTTTTTACTTCCTGGTTGACACAGATAATAATTGTCCTCATATAGAATTCGTATTTTTCGTAACCTTAAATCTGATAAGAGTTGTTAAGCTTTTAGTTCTAAGTCTTAAAAGTTTTCATTGTCATCACTCATCAGTTTCAGATGTAGACACAATATATTCTTGTTCTTGATTTCCCTTGAACTAATAATTTTTTTTATTAATTATCAATCGAGTTTGGATGTTTTATGTTTGATATCGCTTAAATTTATGTTATGTCAATTGAATTAAATTTGGATTTGTACAGATTTGCTTCCACTAGCATCCATTTGCAAGGCTAAGCTGTTAAAGACTACATACAATAACACAGAGAGCTTTTATAATATCAATTTCTCGGAACTAATAAACTCTACAGCAGATTACTTAACATGTTTCAGTATTGATTTGTTTGACAACAACACATAGCACCAGTCAGAATCAAAAGATAAGGAAAATAATGCAAAACTCAGAAAAATACAAAAGACCATAAAAGATATAAATCTAAAAGCTCACCTGAGAAAAATTAACAATGACAGGAAGAATATGTGCAACGCAGTCCTGGGGTTCTAACAACTTCCCAAGGGAAGCACAACCCTCAACAGCTAGTAAACGAACAGAATCTTGATCTGTAGCAAGAAGAAAAATGCACCATCATAAGGCACGTAAACAAAGAAAAAGTTACTACAATTATAGGAGGAAGAAATAAAATGGCAGCTGATACTCAGCTTTTAATAACCAGATTTATCATCTTATGCTATAAACATGGATATGTTATTTCTTCCAACACATGCTAAATACATAAATGTACCATTACCAGAATATCTTATATAATTAGCAATGGGTGATATAAGACCAGCATTGCATTTACTGTATTACAGAACTACTAACCAATGAGAAACAATTCCATTTATTTTACCATTCGAGACCCGATAGGAAAAAAAACTTTCATGGTGATATTTCATTCCGAAAATTTTCAATTACAATCTATCAGCTCCTAGCCAAAGATAAATGCATGAAGCATGACTGACAGACTGAATGTGTCATCCAGCCATGAATCTACTAGTTTTCAACTATCGAAAAGTGTCATCTTTTTATAACTTTTAGCCTACTTGTATAGCTGTAAATACCATCTTCTCGTGCAACATGAATTAGAGATCCTTATGCCACAGTGTTGCTGAATGCTAATAATACGATTTAAAGGCAAACTCATGTGAATGAAACTTCCACCAACCACAGTGAGGGAGGGAAATTTAAACTCATGGAATGGCAGTAGCAAATGTAGGCCAATTTCCATAATGAGATCACCATATTGTCGTAATCTTATTATTCTTTTCTGCATAAAATAAATTAATTCTGCAATGTTTCTGGGCTATAAAGTTACAGCTGTTTGGGCCAAATACACTGTAATTTACTGGGCAGGAAAAGAAGTTTGTTGGACCAAAAAAATCAGCCGTTTGGGTTGAAAAAACTGCCACGGTTTGGGCCCAGGCACAAAACACTGGCCAATCATGGTTAATCAATAACCAACCAAATCCTATAAAAAACCGATCTAACAGAACCAATCGGCTTAGGTTTCTATATAACCGATGATCTCAGTTATGGTTCAGCTCAGGTCAAAACTGACCCAAACCAACCCAAGCACAGGCCTTGGCATAACTGAGGTAACATTGCCATATAAAATATAAGTACTTCAACTAGAAAACAGTTATCTATATCATAGGTCAAAATAACAGCAACAATCAATTTTTCATGTGTCCAGCCAATGATTTACATAAAAACTTAAATGAGGTTTAACTTTTAGCATCAACATTGAGTTGTTACAGTTTCAATAGCAAGGCAATGAGTTGCTTACATCACAAGTTATTGTTCATAAGAAAATTAACTAAAATCTAAAACTTCAAACAGTTAACATTCAAAGTGAACAAATTACCATCATGTGTAAGATCCTCAAATATTTGCATGATGTCAGTCTTGAGATGAGCAGATTCTACAGTAGAAGCAAACTTCCCCAAGTTTGTTGCTGCAGCTCTCCTGACCATTGGCATGTCATCTTGACATAACTGACTAAAAACTGACCTCAATTCTGCTTTCAACATCTCTGAGGCACTAGGATAAGCAATGTGAAACAGTCCACAAGCAGAAACTCTAGCAGTGAACCATTCACCGGCTGCTAGCCTCTGCAAGCATAAACAAAAATGTAAAACATGTCATATCTCCAAAAAAAAAGAAAATACCATAAAAGCAGTATCTTTTCAGTAAGTGCACTTGCACAATGCAAAAAAAAGGTAAAAGTTTTATAGACCCAAGAATGGAGCAAAATTAAAATATAGAATAACAGAAGAATAGATAAATAACTGGGCAATAAACCAACCTTAACCAGAGGTACAAACCAATAAATAACTGGGCAATAAACCAACCTTAACCAGAGGTACAAACCAATCAACCAAATCAGTCTCTCTCATCTGTGATCCAATCCTGCATAGCGACTCCACAGCTTTATCCCTCACACATGTCTCTTCAACAGTACACAAGGTTTCGAGAGGGGGTAACAAAACATGGGCATGCTCTACCCCACCAACATAAGGAATGAAAACACCCAACTCCTCTGCCATTGCAAGAAGAACCTCGTCATCGTCATCATTGTTTTCACTCAAGAAAGGAATCAACTCCTTTCGGGTCCGCTCCTCTCCTAAGGCACGAGCGATTGTAGATAGCCTTCTAATCGAATTTAAGCGCAATTGGATATCATCATTCTTCAGCTCGTCTATCAATACCGCAATGGGGTACAAAGGCTCGTCAGCCATCGACATTGTAGTTCACAAACTACTGCACTTTCAGTCAAATTCATACAAGTCAGCAGCTAATTGAACCAGGATGATCTAGGTTTTCTTAGCTTGCTACCCAACCAAAAACTAAGTTCTGTTGAACCAAAGCTTCACCTTTTTAATATGATATACACAAATTTTTTAGTTCAATTAGGAGAAAATCAAGGAAATAAATTTCTAATTTCTAGTACTTTTAGCATTTTTGAAATAGTAGACAACATCATAATTCATAACGATTATATAAATAAATAAATAAAATAATTATTTAGATTATGTCAGCTTGACTAAATGATATTAGTAAATCAAAATAACAATACTTCAAAAGGATTGACTGTAAAAAAAGTGAGATCCAGGAATAACATCGAATTACAAGTGTAGAGGCAGTCAAGCAGATAATTGAACCTATGAAATCAAGAAATCTTGTAATCGATATCTCAAGAGCATGAGACCTAAGGCTAACCAGATTTTGTTAATTTGTATATAATTCGGGTCAGACAAAACGAAATTTGAAGGGTTGAACAAGATAAATCAAGAGTAAAATAGAAAAAGAAAAGTAAATTAAATAGATCAGAGGGAAAAAAAGAGCAGGAATCTCACCGGCGGTAAGGACTGCGTTTCCCAATTTGATTCGAGCGATTCGAAGCGCCTGCTCGTTCGTTCACCACCGTACAAGAGGAAGCGACTTTGGTATTCAATTCCAAAAGGATTAATTTCTTGGTTCTTGCCCTATATTTTAGAAATTGTTATAATATAATTCGTGATTAATTCATATTTTTAAGGTACTATAATTTTAGTTTTAAATTAATGGTATCAATATCCAAATTATATTTTAAAATTTTGGGCAGAGTAATATTTTCGTAATTCACGTGTGATGTTTTTATAAATCACATGTAATTGTATACTAAATCACTTGTGATTGAATATTAAAATTTTAGAACTATATTTTTTACATAGACTTTATTAAATACAACTCTAGAAAAATAATATAAACATTTTTCATTTGACCAGGAACACCATTTCGCTCCTTTGGGTTCGCTTTTGGGTCTGAAAACGCGATGCTACACCACCCTGTAACATCCTTAAAAAGGGCCTAGACGCACACGAACATGGTACGTTAGATAATTTAAATAAATTAAAATAAATATATATTTGTTAGTTATTGGTATAAATTACTAAAAATAGTTATTAAATAAGGTGATAATAATAATAATAAATAGATAAAAATGATAAAATAATAAACGGTTTAAGATAAAGATTCCAAAAATATCCCCGTTAGTTGAAACGAGTAATTGAGTGTCGTGTTGTAAGTTGAAAAGGGGAACAAGATACCCACTTGTGGATAATTAAACCCACAAGTCAGTTTTGCCTCTTCAAACTACACAGACACACACACGAGACACACATTACACACACTAACTCACACACACCTCTTGCTTTTGAAGAATTGAAGAAGAAAACCAAGAAGGAGTTAAAAAGCTGTGATTCCAGCCTTGAAATTGAGTTTCAAATCATTACATAATCAGTTCTTCATCATCTAATCATCTCTTGTAAGTGTTCTTCCATGTTCTTCACCATGTTCTTGAGCTTTGTTGGGTTTTTAGGTCACAAATGGGTCAAACCCGAAATTGACCATTGTGAACTGATTTCTTTACTTCTATTGCTTCCTACAACTCATATAGATGCTTAAGAACACATATTATGGATTGGAATTGGTTGAATTGCTCAAAATCAAGAATTGACCAAATGGGTCAAAATTGCCAAAAACGGGTCAAACCCAATTTGACCATCAAGG
>JAUEJL010077101.1:0-15772 GCA_032274825.1 Drosophyllum lusitanicum
TTTCTAAATATTTTTATGTTAAATATATTTTGGGTTTTTTTAATTATTATTATAAAAAATCGTGTCAAACAGGTTATTTTCGGGTTATCGTGTTCGTGTCGTGTTCGTGTCAACCAGTTTCGTGTCATTTTCGGATCGACCCATTTCTGACCCAATTCAGTTTCGGGTCGTGTTCATGTCGACCTAGATCGTGTTCGGTTCGAGTTGGGTTTCGGGTCGTGTCAGGATTTGCCAGCCCTAGGTGACATTGGTGTTGGGGGTGGTGGTCTAAAAAATCTTCTCAAATTCTTTTCTATTATACAATCAAACACAATTGGTTAGAAATTACATTCCCATCTAATCCCTTTCCATCTTAATTCCTTCTCAAAATTCAATTTCAATAAAAAAAGGTAACCAAACGCTACCTTAACGTATATGAATATATAACACTTAACATATATATTGTTAACAACACATTTTCATAAAAGAAATTAAAAAAATAGAACAAGATTTATCTAACACCGTAAAACTAAGAAGCATAATGTAAATTCAAATAGACCATATAACAAGTCATATTCAAACATGTCCTTTACTATATCACCTAACTTAGGTTTTATTGTACATACATATAATTTAAATCAATTAAATACTTAAAAACAAAACAAGTGATAAAGGGTGTTTTGGTGCCATCTTACAAATGATTAGCTTATGTTTACATTATTTTACTATTTTAGGCTTTTTGCACGAAGTTTAGGGGGTCTAAGTGTCAAAAATTATGAATTACGGCGCCTATTTTGAAATTCTCATGTTGCCGATTCCTCGTGAAGCTATAAGTAAGAATCGGTATTGACTGTTACGAGACTTCACAGAGTAACAGCGTCCATTGCAGGCGAACTTGAAGCTAAAGTAGTATAAAGGTCAGTTGATACTCAGATCCTTATAATTATTCACGTAATGGCGATCTATGTTTTGATCTGTTGATTAATTGATTGTGCTCAGATCTACTTAGCATTTCTTCAGAAAAATTCAAATATTGTTTCATGATCAATCTGAATCTAGGGTTTATGGATCGGATTTCTGTCTGGAACTATATGTATCTCCTGTTTTTTTGCAAGTTTCGCCTGATATGAAGTTCTCTAATTGCGCATTTGTGCTCTATAATGTTGTGCTGCATGCGTTTTTACCTTAATTCCGTGATTCGGTTGATGATATAGCTAGATTTAAATTTCAATTCTCTGATCATTTGAGATCAATATTCGTTTGATGATACTAATTTTGTAAAATGTAAACTGGATGGACCAAATTTGCTGTATAATTGTTGCGCAGCCTTTTTTAATTTCTCAAGTACGGAGCATTGGATCAAAAGTATGCTGATCTGTAACTAGTGGTTGATTGAGGTCGTTGCAGTGCATGTCTGTAACTTCTGTAGGCAGTTTGGTCTTACCTTCTCGATTCTGTTTTATGCTCTTAGTAGGGACACAAGGACTAGTGATGATGTAATCTTTAGTTATGAAGCTTGGTTTCCTAGGGTTAAATTGACTACCTTGTTCTGTATTATTATTGTACTCTAATCAAGTGAATTATCTGGCTTTGTGGAAGCATTCAGCTCGAGCTTTTGTTGGCTAAACAGTTTTAACCATGCTTTATTGCTGAAATGATCGGTTTTTGCTTTCGTATCCAACGGTCTACCATAAAACAAGCAAGTTTATGCATTTGAATATAATATAGTATCATTTTCCATGGCAGCAATCTCAATTCTCAAGATGGAAGGGACAGTGCTTGCTCCTGCTATAGAAGGAATGAAGCATGTCAAGTCTGAAGAAGGAGAAATGCTTACGAAGCCCTTCTTAGATGTCTGCAAACAGATAATACCTGTTATTGGTATGTTGACTTATTGATATGAACTTATCCACCAACACACTTATATAGGTGTGAACTGTATTTGAATAGCTACCTAATTTGAAATACCACTTTTTGTCGTTTATATATTAATGTATACAATGGAATACAAAATTCATGGCATTTAAGTTGATAACATAAACTCCAAAAATCTATTGAGAAACCCAGGCCTCTTTTCCTGATAGATACATTAAGAACATGGATACATGAGGGTAACATAATACCCTATACTCTTATCTTTCATTGTATACTATATATAGCAGCTTTTGCTTGTTCACCTTCAACCATTCGGTCCACTCTATATCCAGTATATGCTATTGACACTGATACAAAGTCAAAGACACTGCAGTCAGAGAACAAGTGGTTCACTCAAGCTGGCTTTTAGGTCAGCTGTATCTATAGGTCAGTTACTTACAACACTAGACGGGCCATTTCTGACAATCTGGTGGAAGTAGACTGCCATAGTGCTCTATATAAACAGACTGACTAGGAAGCTTCTAGAGGAATGATATTAAGAGAAGAAACTAAAACAGTGTTGAGTGTTCAAATGTCAAATTGGACAGAATTAAAAATTAATTTGAATATTGGCCTGATTTTCTCCAAATGTTGTTGATGTGATACACTGATACTGCACCTCTATATATATTTGCTTTACATGCCTTGTTCTTGCATGCTGAAAGTTTCTTTTTGGATTTAACAACTTACATTCTAGTTCTATTATCTGATGCTAGACAACTTCGGAGCAGCCATGGCGCTTGTCAAAACTGATGTTGGTGGGAATATAACAGTAATTACTCCTCCTTTCCCTTCATTTTCATGGCAAGTTATATTTCAAGGAATTAATTTCCATTATTTTATTTTCTATATGGGAATGTATGCTGTCAACCTTGATGGCAAATTATTTCTCCAGTCATGATTTTGCACTGTTCTGTATATGGGAATGAATAGAAGCTGTCAAACTCTCGATGAGAACTCTGCAACTTCTTCCTTGTTACTAGATTCAGGAAGTTTGGGTGTCTAGTTGGGACTCCATTATATCTTATAATTTCTGTACTTACTGTTGGACCCTCGCTTGTAATAACCATATTCCCATTACTTCTCTTAATTTTTTTCCCTGATAGAGAAGCTACCCCATATGAAACAGGGAACAAATAATGTTGGTTTTTTTATCTGTTTCATCCACCGCTATGCCCAACATCAAGCAGACTTTAGACATACCTCATTGTTTTTCTTTTAGGTCTATCATCTTTCTTTTTGGTCAAGGTGACTTGTAATATTCTTGGTGATGCGTCAATCATTAGAGCTTTTTTTTAGAAATGCGTCAATCGTTAGAGCTTTTTTTAATTAATTTATTTCCAACACTTAAATTCTTTCACTTACATATGCGCACACTTTTTATTCATGACTTAATTTATTGTTTAAACTTAACTAAACTGTGTCTTCATCTCTTCCTTCAGAGGTTGGAGAACAAATATTTGTCCAACCCAACAGAGTTTCAGAAACTATACAGTATGGTTCAGGTGGAGGTTGCAGCTAAGAAAGCAGAAGGTTCATCAAGTTGCACCAATGGTCTTTTGTGGCTAACTAGGTATGGAAAATCACACTTCTATCTGAACAATTATTGTTAACACAAATAATTAAATCCAAAACATCCTTCATGCTTACAACTTGTATTTTAAAGGGCAATGGATTTCATATTAGAATTATTCCGCAACTTAATGGAGCATGAAAATTGGGCCATGTCACAAGTTTGTACTGAAGCGTATACCAAGACACTGAAGAAATACCACGGCTGGTTAGCTAGTTCAACTTTCACGGTAGGCTTGTAGTGCTTTATATTTAACTGTTATAGTACTAAATAACTCTCAGAGATATATGATCTCTTTCTTTGGGATTTCAGTTAAATGCATCATCATCAAAACTATTCTTAATGGTAAACAATGGTTGCCAACACTTTTTTGTCAAAAGTTTTTATAATTTGAAATTTTATTTTTAAGAAAAATAATATAACTTCTTTCAATAAAAATGATTTAGGACATTTGTTTCATTTGAATACGCAATAGGTGATTTTTACCCGTTTAACCTGTTTCACTTCTAGCTAGTTTTTTTATATCATACCCGTTTCTCCTGTTATCAAACAATTATAACCCGATTACCCGAAATGATTTGTATTCATTTAAACGAGTTGTAATTGCCACCTCTACTACTTTCTGTAGATAAACTGAACTTTCATTGTTACACTTTAAAAAAAACTGAACTTCCATTGTTACAATTGAAGTTCTTAATATTTTTATCCGCTATTTCGTTTGCTTCCAAATAAATTGCTTGTTTATAATCCCAAACTTGATCCGCAGGTTGCAATGAAGCTTGCTCCAGAAAGGAAGAAGTTCATGGATGTTGTGGCCGGGAAGGGTGACATCAAATCTGATATTGAAAAATTCTGTGCAACTTTCACACCGCTTCTTCAGGAGAACCACAAGTTCTTGGTGAGATCATCTCATGAGAAAGCTTCTTCTTTTGATTGTATCATGTTTAGTACAGGTTGATATGATTTTCCCCGAATTAAGTTGTGTTAATCATTTTGTGTGATTCTATTATGCAGGCTAGCCTTGGTTTGGATGATATGAAAGCATAGTAATAATCAATGACATTATCGGATTTTGGCTCTACTTGTTAGACCCCAGTGAGGACATGCTATGAACAAGAAAACTAAGCTCTTACATGTACCCTTTCTATTTTGACAGTTTGTTAAACTTATAATCAACATCTATATAATCTGTTTGGTTGGACCTCAATGAAACTGTTATTACTACATGAAAAACATGTATATAATTGTTGTGTGTTGATCGAAACTTATCAAATTTATGGTACTCCATTACCCCGTTCAGTAAGCAGATAATCAGATACCACGTCCAGGGTTCCCACTTGGATTTGGTTCATATGACCTTGGCTTGTGTGTACTCTGTGCATAAACCATTGCCCCACTACATAAAAATAAGCAAGCTTCTCTTAATGGAGAAAGGCCAACTAGAGATGCATAGAGTACAAGCCAAAGAGAAGGGTATTCTCTCTCCATCTCAATCACCTCTCCTTTACATAATTACATTCTAAATTTTCTCCACTAGTTTGAATTGGTATAAATAATATCAAAGGTGACAATTTATGCTTCGTACATGCATAGGTTCCCATATTCTTCCTATTCTCTCTCTCACACACATACACATACACACATTTTTCTTTCTGTTGATTTCTTCTTTTATTGTTATCTCTATCTTTCTTGTTTCTTTTCGTGCTTTTCTGACCCCCAGTCTTGTGTTGTAATCAATTTGGTAGTAATTGTCTTGAGTTTTTTTTTTTCAACATTATATGGGGTCAAATGACCCCATCCTGATCCAAACCGTAGCTCCTTTAAAGATGAATACTCATAAGGTTAAAGGACTTCTTAAAGGCCTCAGATATATTTCTCAAGTTTTTGGTCAGCATCTCTTTCTTCTTCCTCCTTGTTAATTAGCTTAATGTGAATGCGTATTTTTATTTTAACGCATTGGAGAATCTGTTTTGTACAGATGAAGATAAAAAACAAGAAATAAAGATTGGTGCTCCAACAGATGTGAAGCATGTGGCTCACATCGGATATGATGGACCATCCCAAGAATCTCCCAGCTGGGTATGTTCTTACCTTCATTTATCTCCAAGATTTAAAATTTCAAACAATGCGTTTGTTATATGATTAAATTTTGCATCTTTTTTCTTCCTGGATCAGATGAGGGAGTTTAGTACACCTGAACAATTCCAATCTGTATCATCAAACGTATCCGAAGCCCCAGGCAGTGGCCCTGAATGGGGATCTGAAGGTTAGAGTAATTCAACATTGGGTGAATTTCATATATTCCCAAATTAAAGTTTTGAGAGCATTATATCTTGTGCATTGGTAACTATTATTATGGGTATGTATGATATTTTGCATGTTTTTAATGGGTATACATGAAATTCATCCTAGTAATAATAATAGTCATTGACTTCTTTCTATGAAAAATTAAAAAAATTTACGGGTCATGCATAGATAAGAAACCCTTATCACGAGATGTTTTGCTTTATACCTAGGAAGATAAAGGAGATCATGATATGCGAGTAATGCGACTTGTAATCACAAGTGACATGATTGTTGGATTTCTAGTATTTGTATTAGATGTGGCATATTGGGTGGGTCGGATGTTGGGTCATGGGTCAAAAGAGCTGCGGGTTGAAATGTAATGTTTTCTAAAATGAGTCAACTTGTCGGATTGGGTTGATCAAAACATAAGTTTTATCCATTTTTTTAAAAATTGTTAATGTCATAATGTGATAAATATGATTACAAAAACTAAGTATAGTAAAATGTCATTTTCAAATGAAAACAATGTGTAGAACATTGTTAGCCACAAAAAATTATTTTTGAGAACTTTCAACCTGTTTCCGTCCATCTTGATATGACTAATTTGACACGCTGTGAATAAACCATTACCCAAATCAACCTATTCATAGGTAAATGGGCTTAAATTGTCTTCGGTAATCTATTGGCTCGTTCCTCTGTACAGTGTATGGATTGTGAATTGATGTATCCCTTTCTCTACCAATCCTTCCTGAAAATTGTACATTTGTACTAATTGGCATACTCATGTTAAAACGTTTACTTAGCGCAGCCAGTAATTCCAACTATGATTATGAATTAAAATATACTTATTGCAGATTCAGGACAAAGGATGTCTAGAAGAGAACGCCAAGAAAAGCTAAAATCTAGACATCGGCGTCATCGGTCAGTGGAAAATGCTCCGGACCCTGATTACCAAACCAAATCAAGGCAGCCAAGACGTCACCACACGCGGGGTGCCGAGGGTCGGCAATCTCGCGACGAGTCATTGCCAGAAGTCCCAAAAAGGACTCGGAAAAAGAAACCAAAAGAGGAATCCGGATTGCCGAGGTCTAAAGCAGATGAGGCTAGTTCGCAAGCATCCTCAGACTCCGATGCAGAAAAATGACATGAAAGGTATTTGTTTGATTACTGTTTCTTTTTTCTTTTTTTAAATATAGCTAGTCACATATGAACCTTGGGAAACAAGTTTCATGGGAGCATGCAAGTCATGTACAATCCAAATACAACGCTGGTTACTGATTCTTGTACAAATTTGTTCCTTTTTTTAGAGCCATTTATACAATTCTTTATATGACCAGTTAATGAACTTACTTCCCATCATGCAAAATGTGATCAAGAAATTTCATCACATGTGCTAGGGGCATTATTGCTATTTTTAGAACTAAAACCTGTTAATCAGAAGACAGTTTTATAAATCTACATATACACCTGCGGAGTCGGGTTTTTTTAGCAAATTCTTACCTGTATTTCAGGATCTGATTATTTGGGTTTTAATTTTAAAACAATTGAATCAGATATATCAAACATTGCAAAATTGATGTTGGATTGGTAACTGGTTTTGCAGCATATCCAATGATCCAAATAGTCAAAATACACAGAAGGGTGATCGCTAAATGACAACTTTGTGGGTAAGTACAAGACGAAGGGATCCGCGTGTTTAATTGTGTGACCAAGGGATTCTGTACTTCATTGCTTGATAACTTCATTTAATATCATGTTAGCTTTTTCCTTCACAACAATAACTGTCATTTAAGCATACCAAACTCGTTTTCAATCACACCATCATACTCACACACCAACTTTTTTGATACACGACTAAAAAGGCATCACTTTCCAGCGTGAGCATCACTTTGGATGCGTCACATTGGTGATTACACTAGGCTTCTTGTGGCATCACGACATGATGCTTGTATCACTTTGGCGATCACTTGCCCACTATGCCTCCTATCTACCATTGTGTTTTTTAAAAGAAAAGGGATACACTGTAGAAGTTTTGGATTGGTGGGGAGTTTACAGACTTATTAGCTTACATCATGGTGAAATAGGCCAAATAATAATAATAACAACCAGCATTGGTAGACTTGTGTTTATTGTTTGGAAGGGTATGTATGTAATTAATACAAGTTGCAAAACGATTATACAAACATCCAAACATGAGTGTCTTCCAAAGACCCAGCAACTCTAGAAATCAAATATAATTTCACATTCCTAGTTTACTACTCTTGCAAGTTGTATGACTAAATGTGTCGTACAAAAAAAAATCATCTTTACAGTAACAAGATAAACAAAACCAATAGACAGTAATAGATGTGATCACTATTTCTAGTTGAAGAACTATTTTCATACAGAAGAAAGGCATATCTGGGATCTTCAACCTTGCTGCATACCTTCATTTGACCCAAACCACCACTTATCTTGGAAAATGACTTAATTACCCCTTCATCCACACACAACTCAGGATTCCCTTCTAACCTTACCTTCCTTCCAACTTTACCCACAAACTCTGCAGAAATTGGTAAACTCCCACTCAAATTGTTGTTATTTAAATTCAACTCACTTAAAAACCCTAATTTCTCCAACTCCTTAGGCACTCCCCCTGTAAGCTTGTTGTTATCAAGACCCAAATAAGTCACATTTCCCAGATATACCCCCATTGAAGATGGAATTTCACCAATTAGCCCTACCCTTGATAACCCTATTCCATGTATACCCCTCAAGTTTTCCCATATGTCCGGAATCGCCCCTCCTAATTCATTCCCACTCAAGTACACCCCCTTTAGTTTACTCATTTTCGAAAGTAACAAAGGCACCCCGCCCACAAATCTGTTTTCACTCAAATCCAAAAACTCTAAACCCGTTAAACCCTTCATTGTCTCCGGTATCTCACCGGAAAAATGATTAGAACTTAAATCCAGTTTCAACAGATTCTCTAATTCTCCGATTGAATCCGGTACTTCTCCGGTGAACCCGTTTTGACTGAGGTCAAGAAGTCTCAGTTTCATCAACTTTGATAGATTTTCCGGTAAGTCTCCGGTGAAACTGTTCCTTGAAAGTGTAGCTTCTTCTAGGTTTACCAACTCGCCGAACCCAACTGGGATTTCGCCGGAAACATTCGTCCCGGTGATAATCAACCGGCGTAAACCCTTCATCCCACTAATGTTTTCACTCAATGAGCCAAAAAGCGACGGGTTATCTATGAAAACAAGCTCCTCAAGCTCCGACCCGACCCGTGAGAAATCAGGTAAGGAAACTGGTCGATGGGTGAAGCATTGGTAGAAGAAAAGTTTACGTAAATGGGGAAACGAAGAAAAGAGAAACGGGTCAAGTAGTTTGGAGTTTGGAGTACAAGTCGGGTTGGGGTTGTAGTCGGAGACGTATCCGAAACTAAGCTCAACGATGTTTAATGTTTCGGTGTCGGTGGCGTAGTCGCAAACGACGCCATGTGGAGCGGAGGAGCAGAAGTCGTCAGGGAAGAGGGTCCGCCATGGGACATCGGAGTTGAGCGATTCAAGCAGTCGGTACGCCGATTCTTGCTGGACTGAGTTGAGAACGGGTTGTGAGTTAGCGAGTGAGAAAGCAGTGAAGACGATAATCCAGAAATTGAAAGCAAATGCAGAAGAAAACGCCATTGAAAGGTGTGAAGATTCAGGGAGAACTGAATTGCATACGGTGTGGAGTGTTTTAACGTGGGTATGCATTATACATTTATACATGAGTGAGCGAGTGTCAGTGTGTGGGTTGATATCCATTATCGATGGGTTAAAAGTTCATAAATTTGTAAACCTTGTGAAGATTTTAGACCAATATCCAAAGTAATATGTTCTCAATGATTTTAAGTTAATTGCTGGTGTACTCGTAACATAGTTAAATGAAGGGCATTTAAGTAATGCTATATTTTAATGTATTAAGTGAGTTATGAGTATAGTAATACCGAAGTTAAGTTTACCAACAGTGAGTTGTGTTCAATAAAGTTTATGTAAAAATATAGTCTTAAAATTTTAATATAATCACAGGTGATTCAGTATACAATCACATATGATTTGTAAAAGAATCACATGTGAATTACGAAAATGTCAATCCGTCCAAAATTTTAAAATGCAATCTGGACCATGTCATTTATCCAAAGCCTAAAATTTGTCTCTTAGGATTATGAATTAAGTATGTATTATATTAAACATTCTTATACCAACAGTATCAAAATTAGATATTACTAGCAGTATGAATCATTTTCCTGTATCTAAATTAGATATTACTAGCAGAATGAATCATTTTCACATATCTAAATATCCAATAGAAATAGATCCTTAAGAAGAATTAAAGATAGGGGATTTTTAAAAAAAATTTTTTTGTCTCATTTAACATTAAAGTTTTTGTAATATTATTTAACGCAATAAATTTAACTAAAATTTACCGCATTAGAACACCGGATGTCATGAATGTTATAATTGACTCGCACGTTCAAATGACTAAATGTAACTAATGGCAATTGATATACTAAACCCTTCTTTTTTTAATGTAAACTATATTAGATGTTCGTATAATAAAAAGATGATAAATATTAAACATTAATAAAAATATGTTAAACCGCTCGGAGCATCGACGCAAGGGGGAGGTAGACCTCATGGCAGAAACGTAATATCATAATATGAAGAGATGTGGTTGTATTTATTGTACAAGTCATCGATCATTACTAATATGATGATGGCAGTAAATATAATTCTTTATTAGGTATAATTTAAAAGAATTTTAATATATATTATTGACAGAGTTGTGAGAAAGTGTTAATATAATAAAAAATGATAACGTCATTAATGACATGAAAATATGACGTAGACAAATTCTTGTCTATCATTGGTAGGTGTTAGATGTGTCAAGAAACAGTAACATCAAATTTAGAGTTAATTACATTTTTGATTTCTGTGGTTTGCTAGAAATAACGGTTTTGGTCCCCAAGTCCAAAAACTTATGAGTTCAGTCTCTCCCTACCCGGATTTATATTTCACTTTTGGTCCTTACCAAACTTAAAATGACCAATTTACCGTTCTCCATTAATTTAATCAATTTCTTTAATTTTTAATTGATTTTTTAATATTTAATAACAATTTAATTTTAAAATTTAAACTCTCTGTCTCCCCATTAAAGTGTGTGTCTCTTTCTCACTCACTTAAGAATTCTCAAACATCTCCTAAAATTTCCGACCATGGCGATCTCCGGCCACACCACCTTCTTTGCCGTATGAACACTCAAACATGCCCCAAAATTTTCGGGCCACCATGATCAAACAACTCCCAGAATTTCCGGCGTATGAACTCTTAAACATCTCCAAAAATTCCAAATAACCTAAACATCTCCCGTCACTACAATAACTATTATTGCCAATGAACACACCTAAAATTTATAGCCTCTCAGTCAAAAACACATACTCACCAATTGACACGCACCTAATCGCCATCTTGGATTTTTAGGGAACACACCTAGTCAGATATGGGCACACAAACATAATTTACAGATAGAGAGGGAAGGGACGATAATAACATCGGTGGTGACAACGAACTTTAAATCGCCAACTTGGATCTACGCCATATGAACTCAACAAATCAGGCCAAACTCACTGTTATCAACAATCAACCAAACGTTTGAATATGGTGGTGACAACGGCAATGGACGATGGTGGTCCTCATAGCTGTCGTAAACAGTGGTGGAAGCGGTGGTGAACCTGGATGTTATCCTTAGATAGTAAAGAGAGGGTGAGAGATCTTGTAATACCGATTTTTTCAAAAATGTAATATTAAAAGTTATTTAATGTGAGATGTTGGTTATCTATAACACATGAAAAATATGATAAGGTATATAAGCTAAATTAAGGCATAAGGCTCCATAAGTGAACACTATAGCCGCTTTTATTGAAAAAGAGAACCATGTGTGTTGGTATGTGAGAGCCGAGACAAAGATAGTGGAAAATTCGATCATTTCTACTGCAAATCGATCGGTTTTTAAAGAGAAATCCTTAGGTATAATTCCTTGTACCTCTCTGATCATTTGTATATCAATTTTATATCAATAAGTTAGATTATGATGGGGTTTTGTTTGGGTTTCGAACCGTTCAAACTGTAAGTAGAACCGAGAATAATAATTTGATTCTAGTCCATCAAATCTGGTTAGAAATGCAATTAATCAATAAGTGTTTGCTTAAATGATTTTAGGAATTTAGTGCAACAATAATTTCATGATTAAATTAAGAAATGGATAAGTTTGATTCTTAGCCCGTAACTATGTTCTTAAGAATTGTAAACTATGTTAATATGCAAGAATTGTTGGGTTAGATTGTGAGATTGCAAAACGTTAACCTTGTAACAATTGTGAAACTTCTTGAGCTTGTGAATCGTAAACTGTAAACGGTCATTAGACTTGGATCGTAAAATGAACTAGATGACCGAACGATAAATTGGCTTGGGGTGCTAAATCTCAAATCAGGGTTGAGGGATTCCCCATTTGGCTACAGACCACAAAGTTCCAATGAGGCACTGAATCGTAAAGTACAAATTGATTAAATCACAAACTGGATTCTAGTGTGAATCGTAAACCATGTAAGGATGGAATCGTAAACTGACATGTAACTTGAATCGTAAATTGATATTGAACTTGAATCATAAATTGATGTTAGGTTTGAATCGCAAATTGAAATCTCACTTGGTCGCAAAGTGGGTTTGTAATCTTTATATCGTGAATGGGGAAGCGTAAACCACATAACCGTAAACTGATTATAGGCCTCAGTCGTGAAATATATATATGGCTTCAATCGTGAAGTGTATAATTGAACTCCAATCACAAAGTGACCCAAGTGCTAGATTTTTGGGGATTTTCATAGTGTGCTAGTGTGTGAATAGGGCATGTACCCCTAGATAACATCTAATAATGTGGAAACCTTAATTTGTAGGTGATTGCCGGTATACATGAATCTTCCGGATATACTTACTAATATTGTTGATTATCTTGCCAGGTGAGTGACGCTAACTTGCTCATTGTATTAGTGTAAAGTGTGCTTGCTATGATTATGTGAAAGTATATTGAATATGTTATGAAGATATGAAGTGAAACTTGTGTAAATGGATTGAAAACACAACTCGGGCATAGAAAAGACGTAAAACCCCTAGGGTGCCTTGAGTAGTTAATTGTGAAAGATTAATGTGAATCACATAACTGTGTAGTGACTTGTACATACCTAGTGTGATGTGCAAGTAAGTGTTCTCGCTAAGTTTTATACTTACTGTTGTTGTTTAACTCTTTTTAAAACAAGAACGTGGGAAAGCTCCGACATAGTGAAAGACAGTTCGCGGCTAAAAGATAATTCCACAATGATGATTTCAAAAACAATTTTGATGTTTATTTATTTAGCATTCAACCTATGACATTATATTTATTTTTCAAATGATGTACCTAAGGACGTGTAGTCCGGGTGCAAGCCTTGTCTTGAATTTTGTGTAAATAATATGAATGCACTTTTACTCTGATTTATAAGTAAAAAAACTGGGTTTTCACTTTTATCGTCAGTTATAAGCTTTAGAGAATGAGAGAGAGAAAGATTTGGTCAAAGTGTAAAGAGAGATCACAGATATGATTGAGGGAGAAAGCTTACATCTTTTTTAAACATTAAATATTATTTAATATAATAAAATGAATTAAAAAGAAAAGAAAAGAATAAACTACTATGAAAACGTAAATTGGTCTTTTCAAGTTTTCTAGGACCAAAAGTCAAATAAGTTCAGGTTGAGAGAGACTGAAGCAATAAGTTTTTAGATCTAGGGACCAAAACCGTTATTTGGGACTAAAAATGTAATTAAAATTTTATTACATTAGTGTAAATAATTATAGGAAAATTATAAATTTTGTTTAATAACTTGTTATATATTTTAATTAGAGTAAAAATAATAATATATTTGTAACCATCTCATTTTTTCTACGTTTCAATATAAGTTTACAAAAATATTGAGTATGACATTTTTTAAAATATTATTTTTTTACTTTTTTTTAAATTACAAAGCTAAAAAAAGAAATTTTGATGATAACAAATTGAAAAAAACTAACTTGATAACAAAAGAAAAAACTACTCGATTTGGAAACACCAATTTGCAATTCCAAGTGAGCGGAGTTGTGTAACACCTCAAGTAAGTTACTCTATTATGTTATTTTATTATGAAAACTTGAGATTTATGTTTAACCAATAATGTATCATTTACTGTTTCAATGTTCTTCCTGATTATTATCTACCTGTTTCGATATAACTTTTATCATGATATGACATTTTTTTGAAAAAAAATATTACATTTAAAGATTTTCGAATTACAAAGCTGGAAAAGAAATGCCGATGATAACAAGCTAAAACAAACTACTTTGATAACAAAAAACTATTACAATGGTGACCCCATGTTTATAATCGATGGAAAAACCAATTTGTAGTTCCAAGTGAGTGTGTTGTGTAATGCCCAAAGTAACTTATTTTGTTATTTTATATTTACTATCTTTATTATGAAAACTTAATATTTATTGTAACATCTCAAAATGGGCATAGTTGTACCATGTGTTTACAACCTGTAACCTTGTAAATTAAATAAGAAATAATAAATTAAAGAATGGAGGTATGATATGATATTAAATAAAAGTTGGTGAAAGTAAATAATAGTTGTTAATTATTAAATGGTTTTAGATAAGGATTCCAAATATATCCCCGTGAGCTAAAACGGGTGAACGGATATTGAGTTGTAAGTTGAAAAGGGGAACATAATACCCCTTGTGGATATATTAGAACCACAAAGGCGGTTCTGCCTTTGTGGATATACACAGACATACATATGTATGTTTTCATTCACACACACTTGAGTTCTTGAGTTTGAGGAAGAAATTCAAATAGAAGTTGTTAAGCTTCAAATCAGTAGCTAATTCAAGTAGAAGACGTTCCTAGTCCCTTCTTCTTCATCTTCTTCACCCTTGTAAGTGGGTTTCTTCCATATTCTTTATTTTGGAGTTTTGAGGTCAAAAATGGGTTTGCTAGAAATAGCAAACAAGAACTGAAATTCAAGTTGTGATTAGTTCCTAGATCATTTGTAAGTGTTTATAAACAATAATCAAGAATTAAATATGTGTTTTTGATTGAGTTTGTTGGTTTTGTATAAATGGGTCTAAATTGAAGAATTGAGCTTGATTCTTGATATGGTTGTTAAAATATGTTAAGAATTGATGTTTCAAGCTTAGTTGGACTTGGTATAACATATGTGATCACTGGAAGTTGATTTGGAAACGTTTGGAGGTGTTTTGGGGTGAAAATAGTCGGAACAGGGGACGGTCGTCCGACCTGTTCTGAAACAAGTTTACTTGCGGGTGCAAGGGTTGTCCTTGCGGCCGCAAGGGGGACTTCGAAGGGTTCTTGCGGGGGCAAGGAACTGTCTTTGCGGCCGTAAGGGTGGATTGATCCGACTTAATTAAAGTGGTCCGACCTTGTGCTTATGGGAGCGAGGAACTGCGCTTGCGGGCACAAACAAAGGCCCTTACGGGCGCACGCATCAATGCTTGCGGCCGCAAGGGATTGTTTCATAGTAACAGAGCACAGTTTGCTTTGCTACTGTGTTGTAATGTTTAATAAGGCCGATGTGGTCTTGTAAGTTGACTTAAGGTGCCTTTAGAGGTTCCTGTTCGTATTTTAGTAGTAATACTTCGTGTGTGTACCCATTTTGATGTAAGTAACGATGTTTTAGGTGTAACCAACGACCAAGAAGAGCCGGAATGTTATATTTGTCTGTTGTAGCTCTACAGGTGAGTACTTCATTATCTCATAATCATTATGTAGTATATATGGACTTGTTGATAGTCGTTAGACATGTATGAGACGTGATAGTTGTGATTATGATTATTAAGATTGTAATGCTGAGCATGAACATGTGTAACCTAGTTGATATTGTTGTTAGACTATATGAATGTGAGTTAATG
>JAUEJL010077112.1:0-15771 GCA_032274825.1 Drosophyllum lusitanicum
GGTTTGGTTATCATCAAATTCTATGTTTTAGGATAGGCAGAGTTGATTATTAGGGTGAAGTGATTATCTCCCCAACAGAATCACCTTCCTATAAAAAAACTAAATTATTAAGGAAATTATCCAACGCACAGTATCCAAGTTTTGTTGCATGATTTAATTGTGTTTGAGTTAATCGGGTTTCGTATTTATATCATCAGGTTAATTATGCCACATATGATAAAAAGATGTGTCGTTTTATAAAGCAAAAATATTGATAAAGTATTTATTCAGGTTAATCTGGTCAACCCGAACCTGAATAAAAGTATGAAAATTAAGTTGAAACCTGATACTATATATACTCAGACCAACCCGAGCTAACCCGATTAACTATTTTTTAACCTAATAAACTGATTCGGGTTCAAATATTTTTGACACCCCTGATTGCAGGTGCTTGGTACTACGTATTTAGCAGTCAATCTAGTTTTTCATCAGCGAACGAAACATCTCAAGATTAATCTGCATTTTATTCAAGATATGGTTCTTTCTTGCACTAAGTATGTTGATACAAATCATCGGTTAGCAGATATTTTTACTAAAGGTCTTACAGCTCATCATTTTTCTTTACTTAGATCCAAGCTTTATGTGTTAATCGGACTCCAGCTAGCACAGAGGAGGGGGATAAGGTGGGTGAGTGGGTTGGTTTTCACTAGAGCCATGAAATTGTCGTATTTGATTATACATTAGGGGAAGAATGTCCGTCTATTTAATATTAAACATAATAAATTTCTTAGTAGAATTGCATATTTGAAACCTTAACCCATCTATGCCTAAACACTATTTGTAACACTCGCAATTCACTAAAATTTTATCAAAATTAGGGTCGATGGCAATGAAATTGTAATTAAATTAGCATTTTTCTTCATTGGTTGGACTTGGAGACCAATTCTTAGTGGGCTTTTGGGTTAGGGGCCGGGTCAATGCTTAGTGGGCCTGGGATCTTATAAAAACCTACATAGTACATAATATATACATTTTGTTACTTTACAAATTACAATAAGATTATTCTTTAGGTCTTACTTGCTTTAAATTATGGGAAAATCATCCGCTAGCACCTAAGTTAGGTTATGTTGCATTCATAACCAGTTTAATTAAATAATATTTTATATCTAAATTAGATGATGCTAGTATCATTTCCTCATAAATTATTCCATTAATAAAAATTTAATTTAAATATTGACATAACTAAATTAATATATAACTAACTAGCATAGTACCTGTCTAGTATTGCGGCAGCGAATAGTTTTTGTTTTGCAACATGTCGCTTTTAAGAATGTAATGATGTTATTTGCGCGATTCAATGTCACAAAAAAGTTTTCATCAGCATCATGTCCGTTTTTTTCAAATTTTCTTTTATTTGCATCAACTATTTTATTAATTGTAAAAATAAATTCGAAAAGACACTAAAATAAGAAAATGATTTATATTTATGAAATAAGGAGAGAGAAGTTAATAAGATTTTATATATTGTATTGATATGGGTAGATAATCGTGTTGTGTGAGTATATTTTAAATGAATAAAAAGTTAAACTAAATTAGGAGAAAGAGTGGAATGGTTAAAGATTGAATGTATGAGATAAATTTAAATAGAATGAACGATCAAGATATTGTTTTGATTGAATTTTAAGAACTCTTAAAGTTAAAGAGGAGAGAAAATACTAAATAATTTATATAGTTGTATAGATATGTAGCGAGTAAAATACATTTTTTTCATCAATGATTTAAACATTTGTCATCACAATCTAAATTCTTAATAAAAATTATTTGAAAATAAATAAAAACATTTACTTTCATACTCTATAATAGATATTGAGCTGCAATGTGATATATTAGTTTTTTATTCATAACAGTAGATATATGATTATTAGCAAAATTATCTAATTTAAACTTATTGGTAGACCTAATAATAGGGATAGTAGGGGGTGTTTTTAGTGGAAGTAAAATTTGTAGAGGAATTTAAATTTCTATGATTTGAATTGGAATCTGGAAAAAAAAACTATTTAATTAAACAGGTAAATCAATGAAATTGGAATATGAATTATGATAACTTAGTAATTTTCTTTATTTCTAAAGAATAAAAAATAATATATATGAACCGTACGAATGAGAACACATCAACGAATGAACAAAACTAACAAATTCGGATAAACAAGAAAAGATGGTCAAAACGGATGAATTATAGTAAAATGACTATTCTACTTACCCTAATCGACAAGAACAAATGAACAACAACATGCCCTAATCAATCTATGTATTTAACTTCAATCAATCGATAAGAAGAGAAAGATTATATTGTACTTAACGTCAATCAGGTGATAACAGATGGAACAACAATAAATCTGTTGCCCTAATAGACAAGAATAGATTAACAACAAATCAATTGCTCTAATTGACATGAATGAGATGATCATCGTACTAGTGAAGAACAAAATCTAAAAACAAGTAAGAAGAATCTTGAAACCAAAAATGTGAAACAAGAATCTTGAAACCATAAGGCTAGCGGAGTACATGCTTCAATCGTCGGGCAGGTATGAATTTAGCCATCGGCCCCGCCGGGGAACACTACCCCCAAGCCCGTCGAGCCCCAAAAAGCACACAGATGGCCACTCCTTTGGGTTATTTCTCAAATTTGTTTTTTGACCGTTTAATAAATTAATTTCTTTTCTATTTTTTATTTTCTATTTTTTATTTTTTATTTTATTATATAAATACCACATCATTCTCTCACACTCACAATATACAATTCTCTCTACATTATACAATTCTCTTTATATATACTCATTTCAAATATGGATCAAAACAAGGGTGAATAAATAGCAAAAGAGCCAAACAACATATGGAACACTGTAGTGCGAGACATCGAAGAAGCACGATCTTTCCAAGATGAGATAGCAAAGTATGCCGAAATGTTCGACGAAGAGAGCTCGAGGAAAGCGGAAAAAATTGTGGTTCCATGTAATAGAGCTTTAAATTTCCCGAGTTTGAGAAAAAATTTCAATTATCTTGAAGCTAAAAGAGGAATCGATTACTTGATGTCTTTTGATTTATTCGATGTGATTAATAAATCAACTATCAAGTTGACATAAAAATCAGTAGTTGTAATTTAATTTTTTATTTACCGGTTGTAAATCATAATTATTTAATTCAGTATTTACATTTTAATTATTTGTATAGATTTGTAATTTTTAATCAAAATAGGTTAGTGGGAGGTGGGGTAGAAAGATGAGTATTATAGGGTTTCAGTAAGATATAAAGATGGAAGGGGTAAAAAGAAAAGATGATATGACGTTGATGTGACAATTGGGGTAAAAAGAGTAGTATACTCTTCACCCTAAGCGAGAAACATATACGATGTTGACGATGTTTAAGGACGATGGATGAGGCCAACTACTATGACGATGGGTTGTTATTTACTAATAACCAACAAATGCAGTGATTTTTCAATGTTTCAGTAATATATAAACATTGAAAAATCAAAAATTCAAAAACATTGAAAAATCAAAAATCCAAAAACATTAGAAAATCTTTGAAAAAAAAATAATACAAAAATATTTCGTTGTTTCAATCACTTTGTGCGTACTGTGTTTAGGCATCTTTTTACTCCTATGGTCTATCCAAAGCAAGACCAACCTACCCAAGGAGCTTTCTATTTTATAGAAGTGAGAAAAAAAAGAGTGTCCATTTATTTTGGAAAGAGAGTTGGAGGGAGAAGTTAAAAAATATTTAGAGAGCTGAGGGTGTGAGATATGATCAAAAGAAAAGGAAGATCCTTACCAAACTGTATCAAATGTCCGGGTAGCCGCATCTACTATTAGTTTTATACTGGTATTGAAGTAGACATCATGGACCCAGTGATGCAATGCACTAACCCCACCCAGCTACTTAATTATCTCTTAAAAAATAATTGTTTCAACTTCACATGAAGATTTTCACATACACTATTGACATCTCACTTGAAGATTGCTGGTATTGAAAATAGGAGGACAGCTACTTCGGTCCCCGACTTCTTTCAATGCACTTATTGAGTCTAGATCAAATTGCAACATTATTCTTATTCTAGGATACTTACAGAATCAATTGCCTGTTTTTGTGACAATGCCAAAACATCTTGAGTAATATCTTTTATGATATTTACAATGATAGATGGAAATCTTACCGGTGCTAACATCAAACCAACGCTAAACGTAGGTTACTCGGTTTATTTAAACTGAAGTGTTAACGGGAAATCTGCGTGATCCCAGTATTACAATGGATGCGTTAATTGTCATATATCATTGTGATAGAGTCATGCCAAAATCAAGCTGATTGCAGTTTACATGTGCATGATGATCATGATAGATCTTGACCATCATGAGGGGGAGAATTAGCTGAATCATTAAAGGTGTAAAACTGAAGATGAGATAATTCACATGTCAAGGGGGAGTTGATACATCAAGCGAAGTGTGCCTTAAAATTTTCAGCCATTTCTTACATTTTGGGGAGATGAGGTATTTATTTTCAAAAAAGACAAAACAAGAACTGCTGACAACGTTTCAAAGAGAAGAAGAAAACTATTTACAAATTTGAAAGGGAGCAATGTTCTGAAAAAGTTTCAGATTTTAGTGTTAAAGATCTTGAACTATTTTCGAGGGGGAGCAACTTTTGTTTAAAGAAAATTTCAAAGGTGCTGAAACAACCAATCCAATCCTCAAACAACATCTATGCATAATCAAAATACATTATTCTCGTGTCATGCTCAATATTGTTTCTGTGAAGACAAAAAAAAAGATGATCATGGTTGCAAATTCTGATAAGCCCGAGGCTTCTACTGCAATCTCTGATAAGCAACCTGATCACTGCTGACGAGTCTTTGAAGACACATGAAGACTCAAAACTTCAAAGAACGATCTCCAAATGTTGATTGCAGAAAGAAAAAAAATTCTCTGCAAAGTCTAAACATGGAGATTTTTTGGTTCTTAAATAGAGAATATTCATTATTATGCTTAATTGTAAATTGAACACAAAGGGGGAGAATGTTAGGTCCTAAATTGTGTTCAATACATTTTAGTGAAGTTTCGTATTACATATGGCATTAGTATAAGATTAGGGTAGATTTTGTAAATACCCTAGAGGTATAAATACTTTGTTATTTTCCCCTAATTGTTTAAGCATTTCATTATTCTAAAATTGAGTGTGTGTTCTTAGTTTTCTCTCAAGATTCATACTAAGTTCATACATATATCATTGTGGATTTGCTTCAACATTGTTTGATACTTGATACAATTTGGTCCTATAACATGCACCGGTCCTAGAAATAGGGGCTTCATCAACGGACAAATCTGTTGGTAATTCATCGGCAAAGCCTGTTTTCGATTAATTATCGATAATAAATATTGACTTGAAGTAAACGAATTATAACCATGCGGTATTCAGTGTATTAGGTGTTTTCTAAGGTTGTGGGTTCAAATACTCTCGTAGTGGAAAAAAATGTGTAGATCTAAGAGCTGAATTGGAATAGAGGTGTGTATGTTATGTCGTTCTTCAAAAATAGATATCGACGTATTTTCGTGTCATTTTCATGTTGATTAATTTTGACCTAATTTAATTTCGTATCGGGTTCGATTTGTGTCACTTTATTTCATGTTAGGTATGGGTTGTGATTCGGGTTAACACACAGTTTCGCAAAATTAACGCATCTTCAATTTTTTGTAAGACCATTAAAAATATACGTACCTGAATAACCCAATTGATATAAGTTTCGACCAATCAGATTTTTGTTTTGGATTATTAGTTTGGTTTAATAGTTTTAGTTAGATAACTTAAAATTTGATCGATTCAAATTTTCGATTTGAAGTTTGCATATTCAACTACACAATTATTCTTAAATAACCGTAACTATAATTAAAAAATTATATAAATTGTATATCATTTTGACAAGAAAAATCATACGTATAAATTGTATTATTCAGTCGTGCTGTAAGTACAATTATATAGACTATGGAAATTCCTTTTTGTGATAAAGTAATTTTTAGTTTTAGACTCTTTTAGAGTTTTTTTTTTTCAAAATGTATCTATTTTTTATATTATACGTTATGTCTCATATTCTTTACAACTTTTTAATATTTTCTCTAACTTTTATATTATTTCTAATATTAAAAAGATTATGATAATTTAAAATTACTTAACATGTAGTCTCCAAGTATCCTTTTTTTTGCTTTAGTTCTAATATTTCTTTAGCTCATATTCTGGTTTAGTTCTAATTTTAAATTAGGATTAATTATTAATTTAAAGTCAGTCGAGTTAAACGAGTTAACTTCGGATTTATCAGCTTAAACAGGATCTGACTCAACAAATTTCATGTCATTTTGATGTCAACTTTTTTATTACTAACCTAACTTATTTTTGTCTTAAGAGTAAAATTAAGATAATTTAAATATAATTAAACATATTTTAAGCAAAAATTATTGAAAATAGAAACACACATGGAAGTTAAATTATAATAATTAATAATTTTGAAAAGGTTGCCAAAGTGAGCACATGACAAGTTCTTGCTTTTAACACTATCACTTGAAATCTCTTTTTGAATACCGACATAATCGACACCAGCTTTTCAGTTTTACTTTCTTTCTTTCTTTCACAATCAAATCATTTTACTCCCTTCATTTAATAATAACAATAATAATTACAAATTCTATCTCACACCTCATTATTTTAATCATCATGATGGAAATTCAATACCAACTAGGTTTCTTTTGCACATTTTGGATTTTTAGATTTGTTTTTTTATCTATTAATAATTTTAGAGAGCAACATTGTTTGGTTATACTAATTAGGTGAAAGGTTAGGTTTTTTTTAAACAGTAGAACACGCGCACGTACTAATCTATTCTTAAATTTATATATTTCATTCAAGGAGGGATTTGAACCCATAACCATTGACAATGGAGAACACCTTTCCACTCATTCATACTGCTAGGCTACTAGCCATTTGTTAAGTGAAAGGTCGGGTACGTAAAAGGTCAAACCAAAAAACCTAAATAGTCTAACAAAAACGAAATCATCTTAATAGAATAATACAAGTCATTGCTCATTGTGAAATGAAGTGCTCTTGGAGAGTAAATCTAAGGGCCTTTGGTATGGTAGTATCAAGGAGAGTTGAGGTGTTTCTCCCTCTATAAGGTTGAGGGTTCAAGTAACGTCTTGAACATAGGTGTATATTAGGTGAGTGAGTGTGTTTATTGTTCAAAAAAATGGGTGTAACAATGTAGATAGGAGCTCGGTATTTGTAGCAAAATGAACCTTCAAGAAACCCTAGTGAGTTTGGCTAATATGACATCCTAACTATGGAGTGACACCGGCAGGAAGGCTAGGACATGATTAGATTAAGGAATGTCATGTACTTAACTACGATTTCATAAATGCTAGACATGTCAAGATCTTGTGAATCTTGACTTTTGAGATTTCAATAGGTATAGATCTTACCTAGTCCGCACCTATCATTATTGTGCTTAGATCCGAGAAACAGATCTTCCAAGGTTTGGATGGTCTGAATCACAACTTTCACAATTAGAGTATTTGTGAAACCCGAGACTTTATTTAAATAACTCGTTGCGTTTTATTTATATACAACAGAGTTTCTAAAATAAAATAAATGACAAGAGTTCTAAATAGAACTTTATTAATAATTAAAAACGTCTCCAAGTGTCATTTGGTCCCATCATTTTAATGCTTGAAATCCATGCTTTTCTCTAATTGGTATATCTTGAGAGATATATATATATGTAAATGCATAAGCCTAATGGCTTAGTGATCTCGTGTGTTTTGTGTATAATAATATCACATGCATTCATAGTAAATATGAAATATAAATTATAGAAAATACTTTGAGATCTCTGAGTTTTTGGTAAATTTATTATCTCATTACCAAGCCATTTTTTGACATCGACTAGTGTGCGTGCTATGCGTGCCGTGACTTCTATACAATGTACTAGAAGGGCTAAACATGTATATGCCGGTAACGACTTAGTAACTGCGAGATGCCTCCCACGTACTAATCGTACCAAAATATATTTATTAGCGAACAACCATTACGTTTTCGCTCTTTTTTATTATTTACCCAACAACTCGAATATATATATATATATATCTATACGCATAAAAATAATATGCATGATATAAGATAGGAAAGCGTTAAATATGATAAATATGGTGCATGGGGCAATTAGACATATACACACAATATATATCACATATATCTCAGTTTTATAAAGGTATCACAAAACTCACCTTGTTATTACTTAGAAGTATCTCTACCAAGCTTTTTATAATACTTCTTGTGTTTTCTTTATTTGGTGTTGTTGGTTCAAGTGAGATGACAACCTATTTATACTTTGTTTTTGTAGGTTGTAGCTTTTCCTTATAAGCTATTCTATACATACTTGGTGTCCTAATGGTAAATGGAGAAATGAGTGTGAATAAACAAACGACTCATGCAATAAATTGATCAATATTATCAACATTGAAAGTTATTATATTTGCAATTACTATTTAATTTTTTTATAATGCGTAAGTAATAAAAATGAATTCTTTTGCCAAAATTCAAAAAAAAAACATCACCGTAGTATATTATTATTACTATTTTGTCTTTTATAGATTTTTTTTACTAATTTCAAAAATACATTAAGTTTTTTTAAATAAAATTAAATTCAAGTATGATCGAAATTATAATTATAAGATATACGGGGGTTACAGTATTCAAAGGTGATTGAATGCTTAATGTCAGGTGATTGAATGCTTAATGTATGCCATGGCTAGTATAGGACCATACATTGCCAATGTAGTAGGAAGTTTGAGTGAGTTAACCAAGTAATCAGACAATTAGATGGCTCTAAAGTACCCTCTAAAGTTCAATGAAAGTCCTTTTTTTTTCTTTTTTTTTTGTGCTTATTCACTCTTTGTGTTAAAAAAAATTATAAAGGTGGTGTTTTCACAATCACCATTTGAGGGTGTTTTTTAATAAAGTGAATGATTTGATGCCATAATTCCATATATAAAGCTAATGGCCATTTATGGGGTTATCTTTTTGTAGGCTAAAATGAAAGTGGAGGCAGTGTCCCAACTCCAATCATTGTACGTTTGTTTCCTTAAAGTTTAATTTACCATCTCACTCTCATGTCTCATTTAACCTAAAGCTATCCTTCCTACGTTATCTTCTTGTTTTTCATTGATTTGATCAGGGGTGTGTAGTCAGTATCATACCAGGGTCCAATGTAGTTTATGTTAGAAGATGAGTCGGTAGAAGAATTAGATAACGGGTTAAATAGTTCTTTAATTACGGGCCGGATTGTTAATAATGTGGTATAAATCGACAAATATTACAAGTAGCGTGTAAAAAGTATGAGATGTTTGTTGTTTGTTTTTTAAGAGATTATATGTCTGAACTAAATATCATTTTGGAACAATAAGAGGTGGTCCAAAAGTCTAAATCTTATTCATATTTCATTGTTTGTTTTTATAAAAGGTCTGAATATTCGTAAATATTTGTGTTGTCATATTTCATATTCATCGAAGTTAAAATACGATCAACTTGACCAAACTTTTAAAGCAACCAAAAAACACAAAACAACCATGGCAAAAAAGACTCGAAATACTTAACGTGGTATAGAGGCGTCGGTAGACACACCAATTAGATTAAGATCCGATATAATGTACCATTAAGACCATGAGTACCGGGTATCTTTCTTCTCTCTCTTAACCGAATGCCACATTAGCGTCACGTCATTTTTTTTCTCTCTTACTCGAAACCCAAGTATAGCTTAACCTAAACAACCAGCCAAATATTTTTCCTCTCCTTACTCTCTCTTATACAACCCAAAAAAAAACATCGGGTAGCTCGGGTTGAGGAAACCAAAGCCGGACCCGAAAGGGGGGGCGTAACGGTGTTCTCGACCGAAGCCGAGAAACCTGTGAGCCACCCGAACCCCTTCGGGTTGAGCGGTACTTATGGCCTAACTAATGATACGTCACTATATTATTTCACTATCTGAGGTTGACTTGAATTAGGCTAAATGTAGGTATTCTTATCTTATTCGCCTCACCTACTTTTCAATGTTCCATGTCACCTTCTTATTCCAGCACTTTATTGAACCAATGAACACCATTGATGAATCATGTAGGTTACATAATGCCAAATGAGTACAAGTTTACTTGTACAAGTGGTTGTAGGAATATTGCATATGTGTTTGAATGTTTGAATAGCACAAATAAAAATTAAATAGGTAAAACCATTTTGAAAAATGTTACTGAAAAGGTGGAAAGTATGTTGGTCTAAACCAATTAACCCCTATATGTTACCAAAGGCGTGTGGCTTAACGATATTCTGTGTTTAAGTGATCCCTTAAGCCTCAAGTCTTATAGTGAATAAGACATAGATTTAAGAGTGGGTTTATTATGTGTGTGTGACTTTTGATGTAAAAAAAGTAACCCTATATGTTTGATAAGTTAAATAAAATCTTAAAGGTTAAAAAAATCATATCACTATACAGACATTAAGGGACCAACCAATATTAACTCAGCAAATGACTTATAGCCTAGCGATATGAGGTGTATAAGGTGTATCACATGATTGTGAGTTCAAGTTTCGTAGTAAACATAAGATGTATATTAGTTAAAAAAATACAAATATTAACTCAAAAGGTTAAGGAATAGAATCTCTATAAAGGAAAGTTAAGCAACAAAACTAATAAAACGATGGTAGTTTGTTAATTTAAACTATGGTTAACCAGACTTTAATGGGCAAAAGTTCGTTTGAAAGATATATATTTGTGTAAAATAAAAAAGTAGATTGGTTTTATGTCATGTATTTGCCATAATTGATAACATAATTAATTAGAATTTTTTAGAATTTGATCAAACTTTAGTCTACCGGATAGAGCACTAACCTCTCATAGAGAGGTTAAATGTTCTAGTCTCACGAGGTTTCATTCAGGGATGCTTCGGCAACGGCCACAAGTATACCGGTTAAACCATTTACATCTAAAGTCAATGGCTCGACGCACCATATACATTTAAAGTCAAAGGCTTGACGCCTCCAAATAACCTGAATATAAAACACTTTGGTATTGGTAAATGGGGGAAAGAGGCACGGTAATTGGTAAATGGGGGTGGGGCCGCATCTCACTTTTTCATACAATTTTTTATTTGTGTTTGATAGTTGGGTAGTAAGTGCGTCATGTAATTTGGTATGATAAAAAGTAACTACATTGGTAAATGACAGAAGTGAAAAACTGAAGTTGGCGTTTACTCTAATAAGCTAAACAAAGGACCTCTAAATAATTAGATTATAAAACAAAGAAACTTATCTCAAACTTATTTAAGAATATAGCTTACTTATGTTTGCATTAAAGTCAAAAGATGGAAGTGTAAAGTGATCATCTTTTTTTAAGACAAGACCCAATGCCATCCCCATAGGTTTCTGGATACATAGCATATCGGAAAATGAAGATATGATGGTGGTGATGGGTGGTGGAGCCTGGTGGTGCAGTGGTGGCCCTGTTGGTTGGGACCATCATAAAAGTGTAAAAGCAACTACATGCTACAAACTACAAAGTGGCCTTCTTCCCCCTTCTTTTCTTTTACCCACTACCCACTCGTCAAATACTTGTTCAGAACCCCCCACTGTCCTTTCATTCACAAGACTTCTGTCCGTATAAACTTTTGTTACATAGCAAAAATAGCCCAAACAGTACTCATCCTCGTCAATTAACACCTAAACCTGCAAACCCAAAGCCATAACAGAATCTCATTTTTGTTCGGTTAAAACTCGAAAGGCTGGCGTACTAGTTGCCTTAGTCAAACACCTAAACCAATCAAGCAAGCAGACAAATTCACTAGAGGTGGGACTGGACCACATCAAAGCCAAATAACAAAATAAGGCGAGTCGACTCGAGTCACGAGGCGAAATTGGTCCTCGAGTTACGAGACAAATTTGGTCCAGTTGATTACGAGTAGTTTCTATGTGTGGGTCAAAACAGGTTGGGTCACCGACCCACCAACACATGTTTATATATTTTACTCGTGTGACCTGATAGCAACAAAATTCGATGGCCATACGAATGAATTAAAATCACCACGTCGAGACATCGAGTCGACATATACGGTTCTAGTCACGGGTAGGTTAGGGTCAAGAAAAGAAAGGGTATTAGTAGAAAAATAGGTAGATGAGGTAGGAAAGTGACAGCCACACATATCAACAGGGATGACATTTATAAAACTGGGTCCAGTGTGGATGTGTAGCATGCCAATAATTTAGCAGGCGTCAACACCATGATAACAACTTCTTATCTTTGGAGCATCCATGGTGATATATTTCCAATAGCGACAACACTCTGACTCTGGTGTCGCTAAGTGAGGTCACAAGTGAGACGAACCAACTACAGCCCGACCATTTGGTTTCCTCTAGTGTACGTTAAGAACCTTCTTTACACAAATTTGGCTTCATAGCATTTGTGTTTTTCTGACAATATACCACAGTGATGATAAGAGAGAGAGAGAGAGAGAGAGAGGGAGGGAGAGAGAGAGAGAGACCTCATTTATTAAGGGCCACAGCCCAGATGATTGCTCATTTGTTGGGCCTGTTAACCCATAGGGCTTATTGTGCACTCAAGCTGGTGACGAATTCAAGGTGAGCTCTTTGTCCTTCCCTTTTAGCCTGATATCAATTGGGTTTAGCCCATTTTGTTAAACAGTATTTGCAATTATGATGCTAATAAATGAGAGAAATTTACAGAAACATAAGAATATCACATAGATGTAACTTGTAAGACCTATGATTTATGGGAATTAAAGAGATGAATTTCATTATACATTAATATATTAGTCTAAACTGCTAAGTCAATTGACTGAAAGCAATTCCTACCCCATGTAACAACTGGAAAAATGAAAAAAAAATCTACAAGAATAATATATTACAAATTCAGAAAGTATGTCTTACTATCTCTGTATCTCATCCTTTACAGTCTCACCAAATCCCTATTCTTCTGCTGCTTACATCTCGTTATTTCTAGAAATTTACACGGTGATGGGAAACGAATCTTTACATAACTTTCCCCCTCGTTTATTTTTATTCATCAGAAGCAGAAATCTTGCATAAAGAAACCAGAGAGAAACACTTAAACCTTAACATCGAAAAAAATAGTCCCAAAAATTTGCAAAATGCAAATGTTTACCTGAAAAACGAGTATGTTGATGCTCTTAGACTTTTTGGACTTGCATACGGAGGCCTAGAGCATCAATAATGCTTTCAACCCAACTGTGAAACAAAATCATGTGTCAAGAAGAATTTGAAGCATACTACACATACATCTAAAGGTTACTATTTCAACTCATTAACTTAAACACGGGTCAATTGAGGTTATCTTTCTTTTCTAACACGTCAAATAGAAAGTTAAATGATAATAGGTCAAACGGGGCAAAAGTCACCCAAAGAAACACACACAGATTGGATAGTATTACCCATTTTGACCTGTAATCTAACCCGCCCATCTTGCCACCTCTACATACAACCAAATACATGTGAAATCGGATAAAAGTAAAAGAGACGCTCAATGATTGAAGAGAATAACTATTACCCCTTGAGACCTGGGCTGGATGGGTAGTATACATTACTCAAACCCATTCTTTTAGCGGCAGAAGCGGTGGTCTCACCGATGCACGCCACCGAACCACCCCACCGCTCTGACTCTGGTACAAGATTCACCCATGCTCTGTTGCGCAACAAAAATTATGAAAAAGAACTCAATGCAACAACCATTATCCGATGATCACGAGTCTGATAAAAACAACGTAACTTCCATAAATACGAAAAAATATAACCGATAATATACTTAGATACCTAATTGCAGAAGGTGATGCAACTGCGACAACAGAAGCAGAGAGTGCTTGCTCGAAAATCATTTGGTCTACATGTTGAACAGTTTCCTAGAAGAAGTAAGATTAGGATTTCCAGTTATTTCATATAGCACAAAACCGTAAACCAGTAACGAGATTTAACATAAAAATTAAAGGTGACCATTTCAATTATGTTTTATCTCTTAACGGGTCAAACAAGTAGAATAAAAATATATAGCTAAGGAAGCAGGTAAAACAGGTCAAAAGTTCCCATGACGTACTTTCAATGCATAAATAATGATTTCATACTGGATTTGATATGTAAAGAGAAAGTGTTATGCGATACCGGTTTCAATTGTATAGCCCAGTAAGTTAACAAAAAAGGTTGATAAATCAGATTGAGTAACCTATACAACATAATATTACTTTCATACTTTGTAATAAAGCGAATATTACAGATCACTAATCAAACAAATTTAAGAAGCAAAAATACAAGAAGATAAATGTTTACCGTTGTATAAGTGTTCAATCTTAGAACCTGAAATCCACGCCTAGAAAGGCCTTCCTCTGAAACACAGACAACACAAATTTTCATTTCACAAATAGAAAATACAAAATAAAAAAATCTAACATGAATCAAATCACATACAGAGGAGAGTTAATACCTATGTCATGACTAGCTTTTGCAGAAGCAGGATATAAAATAGTACATCTTTCATTCCCATGCTTTGGCAGCTCTGAAGCAAGAACCTTGCCAGTTGCTGCAAAAGTTTACAAGTTAAGGGTAACCACATAGAAAGCTAACCAACCTTGGTCTAATCTCTATTTCGGCTATTGTTTTCACCATTAAAAACCCACAAACTTATCATAAACTCCAGGCTTTAATAGGAAGACATGTGCAAATACCTTTTGATGGGACAAAAGCAACATCAATGAATTGCTTAGATGAAACTGTAACTTCGTCAAATATGTTTGCTGTACCAGCTCCAACCACGGCTACCTTGACACTTGGGGACCCAGCAGCTCTATGAATTGTAGATGAAAAGTGAGTATGCGAAGTTAACATACACACACACATTATTTATATATATATATGGAGGGTTCGTTTGAGAACCGTTTTAATTGCGAGTACTGGGTGAACCAATCTTGACCCTTGATTAAAATAAATCAATGGCTAATAATTTTGGCGGCTCATTAATGAGGGGTATTTTGGGAAAATCAAGCCTCGTTAATTAATAATTCATCCACCCGTACGCAATTCATGGTTTGGTAAACATATAAATGACCAAAATACCCCTATTAATGAGCATTAATGGTGGTTACAAATGGTACTCGCAATAAGAACGGTTCTCAAATGAACTTCTCCCTATATGTATATATATGGAAAAGTTCATTTGAGAACCATTTTTATTGCGAGTATCGCGAGAACCAATCTTAGTCGTTCAATCACCCCTCCTTCAATTCCATCACCCACCCATAAATTCATCCCATGCACCTTACCACAGTCTATCCCCCCACGCTCTCAAGTCTCAATCCATGAATTCCACTTACCAAATAAACGGCTAAGATTAGTCCTTGTTGTACTCGCAATATGATCGGTTCTCAAATGAACCTTCCCCTGTATGTATATATATATATATATATATATATATATATAGGGGAGGGTTCATTTGAGAACCATTATTATTGTGAGAACCGAGAGAACCAATCTTAACCGTTCAATTGGTAAGTGGAATTCATGGATAAGAGCGTGGGGGGATTGAGTGTGGCAAGGTGCATGTAAGAAATTCATGGGTGGACAAATCCAATTGAAAGCATGGTTGTCAATAGCGGGATATAGCGCTCGCGAATAGCGTAGCGTCGCGGCAGG
>JAUEJL010077123.1:0-15770 GCA_032274825.1 Drosophyllum lusitanicum
AGTGCAACTTTGACCTTGTCAGCGGTCAACTGAACAATTTCCGGACCTGCATACTGCTTCTCGTCTGGTTCTAGCCAGCAAGTAGGGGTTCGGCATCGTCTTCCATATAGCATCTCGTAGGGAGGCATGCCAATACTAGCTCACTAGCTTTAAAACTGTGTGTGTAATAAGCTTTTAATCGTTAAAAAGTCAGTATACCCCGTTCCCAGACCCACAACATCACCAGCTCACTAGCTATTTATAGCTATTGTTGCGTTGTTTTTCCTTTTATAGGTAAAAATTAGGTGGCATGGTGAGATTGGGTTGCCTGCCGGAGGTTGTACATATCTTTTGGAAGGAACACTTCTTGTTGACACTATTTACTATTTTATGGTCAGTTAATGGTTAGAGTAACACCAAAGAACTTGGTTTCGGCAATTTTGAGTTGTTTATATAATATGTCAAGTCCGAGTTTATAATTTGTTATAGTCGGTAGAGTTTTTGTTTAAAATTTCCGCTGTTTGTTTTGGATTGGTTGATTAAACTAACAGGTTATGGAAATATTCTATTTACAAATGGACCCAAGCATTTTCAAAACTCGATTTTTTACTAAATTCACTATTTTCAAAGGCGGTGTTACAAGATGTGTATGAGACATGATGATTTAATGAATATTATTTTGACCAAGATTGTAATTCTAAGTGTGATCACGTGTAAGTTAATTTGACCCGTTAATGGGATGGTTAGCAGAACATGAGTTAGTGTTGAATATTGGTTAAGAAATTTACAATACCCATAAAGATAATTAAATTATGCTTCCAACAACAAGAAGCTAATGCTATCTATAATGGTATGATATCCAATTGAATGTGTAAGTATCAATAATCCAAGAATGTATGTTCAAAGCATATAGGCTAACTAAGTGTAAGAAGGTATTTCATTAGTACTTTGGACTTGTGTATACCTAAATGCCTACTATCTTTAGGATCATGATGATATGATTAGCATGATGCTTATGTTGGCTTCACAATGATAGTGAACGGAACATGTTTTATGATTCATGTTATGATTGTATGCCATGGCAAGGTTGCATTCGTGTGTTCTGCTTATCGTGTATATTTAGAAGTTAATGATATGTTTATGAAATGCATGCATGCTATTGGATCATGTATGTGTTTGTGTATGTCCGGACATTTATGGACTGTTTTACAGTTGTATGGTCGAGGTCAGCTTATGGCTGGATCCTAGGGACCTGTGGGTCATAGTTCGGGATCAGTAGTGTCCCAAAGTTGTTGTTATGTGCATTATGTGCATTATATGCAGATTCTTGTGCGTTAGGGATGCTTCTTGCTTCAGTAGTGTTAAACTTGGATGCTTTAAGATAGGATTTCCTAGTAGAATGGAATAAAAGGCCGATCATAAACCTCAAGAAATTGATTGAAAGCAAGAAAGTATTCAACCACAAATTTAAATAAGTATGTAAAACTTATGCTAATGTAACACCCATGAATTCATTTAAATAATAAAAATAAATAACAAGTGTTATATGTGTATTATGAATTACCTATATAGGATTAGATGTGTTTATAAAACTATAGGGCCAAAGTTGTCAAAATATAAGTTAATTAGGTGCAGGGGCCATTTATGTAATTAGGTGATAGATATAGATATATATCACCAATTCTTTGACTTCTCATTTGAAGTCTTACAAACTACACAACATACATACTTGCAAGAACTAGAGCTGCCTTTATCTTTTTTCAACTTCAATCAAGAACAACAAGGATTTAGCATCTTATTATCATTATATCAAGTACTATATCATCAAGGTAAGTTTTGTTGAATGTTCTAAGTGTTCTTATGGGTCAAGTGGGTCAATGATTGATTCAAGAATCAAAATATGTTATTTTGGTGTTAGATATTGTTTACTAGCTGTTTGGGACGTAAGGAATCACCCCTATGAAGTTTTTTATCGATTGTAACTGAGTTTTGGATTGAAATTGGCTAAAAACAGCAAGCTGACCGACTTATTGGTTCAGACCAGAAGGAGGCACGGGCGTGCCTAAGGCCCCGTGGCTAACCCTAGTTCATGAGGTACCCCCGTGCTTTGGGGTAAAGGCACGGGCGTACCATGCCCAAGCCTGGGTGTGCTTTCAAAATCGTACGACTAAAAGTTTTGTAAGTCGGACACATAAGTCGGATCATAAGTCGTATCCATAAGTCGCACCACATAGGCACGGGCGTGCCTATAGTAGGGTACGGGTGTGCCCTGCTCTGTTCAGTTTCTATTTCTTAAGTTTCAGCATGTGTTTAATATATTATTGGTTTTATACCTGTAGAGACTAATCGTGGACGTTTTCACTTAACCATAATTACTTGTGGATTGATCTATAACATTACAGCTTACAAGGTGAGTTTTATAAACTATTATTCATATCTACAGCATGTGTGTTATCATGATAGAATATTATGCATGTATTATTCATATGTGTTGTTTATCATACTGCTATGTGCAGTAAGGCTCATATTTGGTACAGTATTGTGACCTATGTTGCTGCCCTAGGTCTAGAACCAGAGGCTAGCTTTGATTGCCTGACATTCGTGTGGTATCTCTTTATGATCTTATACGTGTGTTTATATGATTATTAGTTTGGCATACTCACCAAGCTCTCATAGCTTATCAGATACTGTTTTTTAAATGTTTTACAAGACGCAACAAAGGCAAGGGCAAAGCCTCCGTTTGACCACTTTTCACTCAATTCCTTGAAACTTAACGTCTTTTCTGTAATATAAGAAACTACAACAGTACTTTAGTTGTACTTTTAAGTGTGTTTTCTTTTGAAACAATTCTTAGATTTTGTTGTAAATACGCCTCCGCTTATATTTCTAAACTATATGTGAATCTTTTGAACATGTTTTGTTTAAATATTAGTTTTTATAAAAATGGGTCGTTACAAGTTGGTATCAGAGCCACGGTTTGAGGGATCAAGATTTGTGCTATGCACAGTCTGGACTTGAACCATGGTTTTAAAAAAATTTGTCAAATGGGAGGCTTTGCAGCTTGGTGAGTATACTAACAATTACATTGATTATGTATTATATGAGGATTACATGTGAATATTTGAATTATTTAGAAAATTGATATGATATATGTGAAATCTTTATGATTTAACCTATTACATGTGTAACTAAGAATATGATATATAAATATATACGTTGACCCGGACTTGTGAAGTAAGGTGCCAAGTAGTGAAAGTTAAGATTTAGTGTATATAGTGAATTTGAAGTTGTAAAAGGGAATATTACTACAAATGCATGATATGTACTGAAATTTGACAGAATCATGACTGTAACTTATGAATCAGGTTAGGGGTAGTGTGTGAGAATATATGTGAACAGTATGCTAAGTGTTTATTGTTATTTAACACTAAGTAGATAAGAACCTAGACATGTGCAATTCCTTATTAGAGCAATATCCATACTAATTCAGAATGGTAAACACAAGAGGTTTTCGAGTAGCAAATAGACAAGAAGGTGATCCTAGTCATAGACCTGAAGGAGTAGAAACCAGTGTTACTAGTGAGAAAATCCCTATAAGGGTACAACCAATTGTGAATGAAGGAGCACTAGATCGCAATCAGGAAATCGCTGAACCTACAGTACAGGAGACGGTTGCCAAAGAAATTGACAAAGCTTTGGAACATAGTATACCGTACATTGTCACCCAAGCGGTGGAACAGATAAAGGAACAAAACTGTGAGATGATCAGACAGGAGTTTGCAGCAAGATTAGTTGCAGGAGGTGAAAGGGTTAACCCCCAACCACAAGTTATCATTTGTTATGCAGCTAAATCTGCACTTTTAGGGACTTTTTGGCATGTCAACCACCATTGTTTCATGGATCTACTGATCCGGTCATTAGTCACAGGTCTGAAATTGAGGGTGCTTTCCATACTTGTTCATGCGCACCTGAAAATAAAGTAAGATACGCTTCCAATCAAATGCGTGGCGCTGCAAAGGACTGGTGGGACATGGAAGTAAAGTAGAGGGATTATACCATGATTGGAGCTATGACATGGGAGGAGTTTAAAGAGATAGCTATCAAACAATTCGTTCCTCAATTAGAGATTGACAGGATGATGGATGAATTCCACAGGTTGAAGCAAACAACAGACTATTCCAGAGATTAATGAAAACTTCCTGGAGCAATCACGATTTTGTCCTGATTATGTTGCAAATGAGAAGATGAAGATGTACATATACATGATGGTACTTAAGCCAAGCATAAGAGAATTCATTGGCCAGCAAACACCAAATCGTGAAGTCCATGATGGACGCAACCAGAGCGAGAGAGTTGGAATTAGAGAGGCAGGAGAAGGAAAGGAAGCAAGTTGAAAGAACTGCACCAGTGTTCAAGAAGCCGAGGGTTGAGTCTTCAGACAAGACAATAATGCAAAAGACCTACCCAATTTGCCCAACTTGTAAGAAACACCACCTGGGAGAATGTCGGTATGGTTCTCCTACGTGTTATAAATATGGGAAACCGGACCATGTGGGGAAGGATTGTAGGAACCTGCTTCATGTATGCTTCAACTGCTACCAGCCGGGTCATCAGAGGTCAGAATGCCCGAAGTTAACTTCAACCACCCAAACTACTGGATCTAAACCTACTCCAGCATTACCTCCATTTCGAATTCCAGGAGTGAAAGAAGTGAAGAAGGAAGATGTACCTAAACCCAAAGGAAGAGATTTCCAGCTTACGGCTGAGGAAGACAAGACTGAACAAGACATGGTAACAGGTACATATCTCATCAACAATTTATCTGCCCTTGTGTTATTTGATTCGGGTGCTATTAAATCATTTGTATCTATTTCTTTCTGCAAAGATTTCAACCAAATGTGTGAAAAGCTAGATTCTCCTCTTGAAGTTGAAATTGTTGATGATAAGTCCGTAATTGTATCTGATGTATATAGACATAATATGATAGAAATAGATATAGTTAGATTCCCTATTGAACTTATACCCATGACTATGAGAGAATTCCAAGTAGTAGTTGGAATTGACTGGTAAGGCTATCACCAGGCTACCATATTGTGTGGGTAAAAAGTGATACGGGTTCATACCCCAAGTAGGGAAGAACTATCTATATGTTGTGATATTAAAAAGGGAAAGTCATATGTGTGTTCAGTGTCTAAAGCTCGAAAATACTTAAAGCACGGATATACATGTTTCTTAGCTCATGTTATAGATACTAAATTAGAAAAGAAGCAAATGAGTTTAGAAGATGTGAAAATAGTATGTGAATATCCCAATGTATTCCCTGAGAATTTACCAGGGATACCACCAGACAGACAAGTTGAGTTCGGAATTGATTTAGTACCAGGAGCTTCACCTGTTGCAAGTGCTCTGTATAGACTTGCTCCACCAGAGATGCAGGAACTATTGAAGAACTCCAGGAACTACTAGACAAAGGGTTCATTAAACCCAGTAGTTCTCCGTGGGGTGCTCCTATATTGTTTGTAAAGAAGAAGGATGGTACTTTTCGTATGTGTATTGATTACCGTGAGCTTAATAAAGTGACCATCAAGAACAAATATTCCTTACCTAGAATAGATGATCTATTTGATCAGTTGCAAGGAGCATCATGGTTTTCAAAAATTGACTTAAGGTCGGGATATCATCAACTCAAAATAAAAAAGGAAGACATTCCAAAAACAACGTTCAAAACCCGATATAGACGAGTAAATTTCACGGATGGTCCATGTGGTTTACCACTTATTATATGCGCAGTCCTTTATGTTCATTTATTACGCTGGAGATCACCATGGTAAGTACTTTGTTACGCTATTGGTCCATTGTCCAACTAAAAAGACCAAAATACCCTCACCTTTTCACATGAAATAACCATGGTACCCTTATGTACCTTTTTTTTCTATTTTTTTATCATAAATATTTTTTTATCTTTAATATAAATTATTATTTTTTATTCTTATTATTATAATTACTCTCCCCCCCCCCCAAAATAAACCCATTCCTCTCTCTCTCTCGTTCAACCCTCTCACCTAACCACTACCATCAATCACCTCACGGCCTCTTCGCTGGCGAACAGAACCACCGCAAACACCGTCTTACCTCGTCGCAAACCACCATCGGAGAACACGTCTGTGATGTGTCCGGCCATCTCACCGCCATCTCACTTACTCCCTCCGTGGATCTAAGTCGTCAGCCACATGCGTCGTTCTCAACCACTGCGTCACCACCAATGTATCATAAGACTACCACCATCGGTGTAAGTTATCTCTGTTCTGGACATCGTCATTACAGATATGGATTTCTTAGGCAACGATGTAAGATTTACATTGTAAGTGTTTTTGGGTTCCGATTTAGGATTTCTTGGGTTTCGATTTGGTGTTATCAGATTTGTAAGTGTTCTTGGTGTTTTGATTTAGTATTTATTGGTGCTCTTGATTTCTTTCATTTTGTATTTTCCGATTTGGGTGTGTGGGTGGTGGTGGTGGTTGCCTGTTGTTTCTAGAGTGTGTGTATATGTGTGCGATTGTAGTGGGGAACGGTGGTTGGTGCGATTATAGGCTAGGGGAACGGTGGTGGTTTTTGGCGGTGGTGGATGGCGAGGGACAGTTGGTGGCCTTGGGTTTTTGGTGGGTTTTGGGAGTGTGGGTGGTGGTGGTGGTGGTTGCCTGCTGTTTGATGGTTGTTTTTTGTTCTCTGGTTTTGGCTTGGAGGTTCTACCGGTGGGAGTGGTCCCGGACGGTGGTGTGGGAGGAGGTAGACGGTGGCGTTGGGATAAACAAACATTTGTCGGTCAAAGTGGGGTGTTTGTTATTTATTTTGTTGTTTTAATTTTTGTTAATAATATTAATTAGTAATTAATGAATAAAAATCAAATAAATTAAGGAAAAAAGGGTACTATGGTCATTTTAAGTGCACATGAGAGGGACTAGCAGTGTTACAAATTACTTACCATGGTGATCTCCAGCGTAATAAACAAACATAAAGGACTGCGCATGTAATAAGTGGTAAACCACAGGGACCATGCGTGAAATTTACTCCGATATAGACATTTTGAGTTTGTTGTGATGCCGTTTACCAATGCATCTTCAGCTAGATTTGATGAACAGAGTTTGTAGACCGATGCTAGATAAATCAGTAATTGTGTTCATAGATGATATTCTCATTTATTCGAAAAGTCCCATGGAACATGAAAAGCATCTCAAAGAACTTTTAGAAACTTTGAGAAGAGAGCAATTGTACGCTAAATTTTCTAAATGTGAATTTTGAATTCAAGAAGTGCAATTTCTGGGTCATCCGATTAATCAAAACAGAATCAAAGTAGATCCTGCAAATGTAGATGTTGTGATGAAGTGGAAACCACTGAAGAACCCTATAGAGATCCCTGGGATTGGCAGGTTACTACAGGAGGTTCATTCAGAATTTTCAAAGACTGTTGTTCCTTTAACTCAATTGACTAAAAAGAATGTTGAATTATTGTGGAGAAGTGAGCAACAGATCGCTTTCTCAACTCTTAAAAAGAAGTTATGTGAAGCACCAGTTCTTGCATTATCTGAAGGGATTAAAGACATGGTGGTATTTTGTGATGCCTCTTACCGTGGATTGGTTCCCTCTATCGCACATCGACTAGTAAAGAAGGCTCCCTCTATCGCCGAGACCCACCTAGCACTCATCATAGGTTCTGGTACTCCTTCAAAAACAGGCGGATGACAAGCCAAGAATCCCCGGAAGGTTCCTCCTTGAGCCACTTGATTAGTAGCTAGTGTCACCAGTTGGGCGGCAATAACCGCTGTAGCAGCTTCCTTTGCAACCCATATGGCCCCCAACTTTTGATCAATCATCGTACCCATATCCTGTTTCAGGTCCTCTACTATCTTAGGCAACAGTTCCTTCAGCGTGTTGGTTACCACAGTGGTCACCAAATCAGTCATGTTCATCTCTACTTACTCTTCTTCTTCGTTTTCTAGGTTCCCTTGTCCCACGACCGGTGGGACCATGGTTTCAGGAATGGGCCGGTTCAAAATCGGTTGCACACGCGGGTCATTATCCCCTGTTACACTAGCATTTTCACCGTCAGGTAGGTTTCCGAAACCTGCTGGTATCACGGATCTGTTTCTTGTCATCACCATACTGGATGTATAGACAGTGCACTAAATTAACTGGCGGCATTGTCATACAGTCCTTATTACCACATCAGTTCATATTTCACGTATCGCATGTCATAAGCATAGCTATCCGGTAAGCATAGGAATTCTAAGGCACCCTAGCTACAGGCATTCTATCCCTACAAGTACCCTTCACTGGATTCACAAGATTCCCCAGATTCTGATAAATTCCAACAGGTGTTGTGTGCAGAAAATAATACGGTCCCTATTGTTACAAACAAGCTACACATACTGGATCTTGCCATAACCATGAGAAATCCCGATTCACTGGCTTGGGCCATGTATTAGTCGTTCTCATAAGGCATATAGGGTTTTCATGTATAGTCATCACGTAAGCAAAACCCGTACTATATCATCATTATTCTACTAAAGCCGTTTAGTGGTAGAGATCATGCAGTTTAATTATCATATAATACTTCGTGTACCTTAGATTTCGCACTTCTAACCACCCGGATCCCTTAAACCGATGCTCTAATACCAAATTTTAACGTCCCAAAATTTTTTATTTTTTATTTTTTGAAATGGATTCAAACTAAAATTTGATAGATACTGAAATAAATACTGTCAATGTTAATTACAACTCGAGTAATTGTTTAAGCTGAAATATTGAAACTAAACAACAGAATTTGTTTAAACTGTTATAGAAAGTTAGAATAGTCTAAGGACAACGTGGAAGCAAGGTCGAGGATGAGCTATCAAACACGAGCCGGAGCCCCGCCATGGTCATCACCAGAAAGACATTTAAACAACACCCGTAAGCGCGAAGCTTAGCGAGTACATTACTTACAAACTAAGTTCAATCATCGCATTATAAACTTGTTCATATGTACCACGTTAATCATTCCCACTACTTGAGTAGACGGTCCCTCATTCTCGTTACGGTAATAGACGGTCCCACATTCCCGTCACCAAAGTGAACGGTCCCATCATTCCCGCCACTGAAGTGAACGGTCCCTTCATTTCCGCCACCGAAGTGAACCGTCCTATCATCCCCGCCACCGAAGTGAACGGTCCCATCATCCCCGCCACCGAAGTGAATGGTCTCATCATCCCCTCCATCGAAGTGAACGGTCCCATCATTAAACAAGGTTTAATAACATCATCAAACACATAACACATGTTATGATCGCATAAGTCACCAAGTTAGATTGTAAGTAAGAGTACTTACTTGTTCATAGTTCAGTCACGTAGTTCTTAGTTTAAGAATTCACTTATGGTTACTCGTCAATCGGCAGTCACCTACAACATGCCTTAATCGAATTAATACCGGGTACAAGTCCTTTACTCATTCATAAAATTTAAGGCCCCAAGTCGGACCTTCGTGGTTTCATTAGTCGGACCAAGTACTAAGTCTATTAAATCGGACCATATGTCAAGTTATAAGTCAGACCAAGTATTAAACCTCATAAGTCGGACCATTCCCCATTTCATAAGTCGGACCAAGTATCAAGTCCATTAAGTCGAACCACTTGTCAAGTTATAAGTCGGATCACTTTTCAAGTTCTTAAGTCAGACCACTTTTTATGTTCATAAGTCGGACAGCATTACAAGTTCCATAAGTCGGACCAAGTAGCAAGTCCATTAAGTCGGACCACATGTCAAGTTATAAGTCTGACCACCTACTAAGTATCATAAGTCGGACTAATTCATCTTGGTCGGACCTCACCCACTGTGCAACCAGTCCCCATTTTCAAAAATCAAGCCCTTTCAAAACTCAACCAAATCAGTTCATTTTTGTTGCAAACCATTTCTTCATTTATATAAACAAATCCTTTCCATTTTATTTAAGTTTTTTTAAAGATTAAACCCCCATACAACCCCCCTTTTTCTCGCGGTTTATAAACCTCAAGAACACCCCCCCCCCTAAATTTTAACTTTCATGGACTTATCTTAAATCCAAGCGAAAATAACATCTACATGATCACAAGGCAAGGAGAAACGTTACATGATATCCTATTTGCAAATTCCTTGTAGTTTGGGTGACAAAGAATGAAGATCCTAGCTCCCCTGTTCTTGCTATTCGCCACACACACAAACACAGTATTCACTATTTTGAAGATTGGAACAATGTAATTATTCTTGTATTGGGGTTTGTGCCCTAAATTCCTATTTATAAGGTTTCTAGCAAGGCTTGGCCCATCACAATAACCAAAGCCCATTAACAATTAACCAACTACCCATAACTTTCGGTTTAGAAATCATTAAACCCAATGGTCTACTTAGTCCATAATCAAATTGAAACTCAAAATAATGATAATAAAAATAGCAATTAATTCTCGTAGATATTCTTTTATTAAATTCGTAAATCAGGATATTACAGCCTACTTAAGATTCTTATTTTCTGAAGAACCCCAATTCAAAAAACCATACATTTGTTAAAAACAAGCAAAAGAAAACAAGAAACTATCAGGAATCTGGTGTGTGGTTAGGGGCAAAAACATGGGAATATAAAGAACAATTGAATTGATAAAAAAGGACGTGCCCCAAAATCCAAAACCAAGGCACAAAAACCTACAAAATCAAAGTGGGGTTGGCTTACCTTCTATAATCAAAAACATAAAAGAGAGAAGAAGACTAAAAAGGCTATTTTTTGCATTAAAGCACGCCTATCAAAGCAAAAAAAAAGAGCTCTGATAATTAAGTGATATCTTAAAATAAAAGTATAACTAAATATTTATAGGGTCCTCCATGAAAAACAAATCCACTTTATGTGAAAGTGGCTATAAATACTGATCTCATAATTTTCATTTTTTCTCACTCCACGTACAAACAAAAAAATTCCTCTTTCTGCGTGAATTAGAAGTTTTCCAAATTGTGGGTTTTGGTTGACAAAATTTGCAGCTTCTTAGTGTGATTAAAAACGATTAAATAACTTCTTTTGAACAAAAAAGAATACATGAGAATGGAAATTTGAAGAGAGAGAGGAAGAAAATGAATACACGAAAACGAAGTCGTACATTGGAGATCTAGAAATAAGTGCTTTACATAAATTATAGAGCCCAATAATTTTTGTTAAACTTGGTAGCGAGTCATGATGATGCGGAGTGCATAGCCATTCAAGTATTAGTTATAGTTCTAGACTCAAAACTGTCATGGTCGAGGTAGCGCCCCCGGTGCCCTGCTGGTAGTCTAGCTAGTTAGTCAACGGACGAAGGTCAAGAGGGTAGCTCTATCAAACCTAAACAAAAATACATAGTTCTTATGTATCAGATTTCTCAAATATGCTTATGAAGCCGATTAGCATGATCAGTATGCTGAACTGAGTGATCAGTGGAGTATAAACGCTTGGCTGAGCAGAGTTTGCTTAGCTGAGCTAAACACCGTATTTTTGACTATCTAATAACTATTTGTAACTAATAGCTAACTATCGTGTATTTAACTATGACAGTTATTTGCATATAAATTGCCATTTTTAGGATGCCAATAAATAAAATGAACAACCAAAATTATATATATGTTATTGACTATCGAATTCATACCCTTTGAATTAAATGTCATCAATAAATATTCATAATATGTGCCATCCATAAAGCTGATAGACTTTGAAAGCGATAGAAAGGATCTTCCAAAAGAATCATTTCCTCTTCGGCACAAATAATCATGTTGCATTGGTTCTAAAATGTCCAAACAACAATTATACATATTGCTTTAAATGTTATACTACGTCCTTTATCAAGCCCCGAGAAAGAAAAGTGGGTTTTAAAGAATTGAATTGAACTCGGACTTTGGTCTTTTATATCCCACCAGACCCAAACTTCCCTCCCTATTGTGTTAACTCAAGGACTATTCAAGAGCAAATGATCTAAACTTTCTTCCTTACTGTTATGTGAAACACATGAAGTTGAGGCCAAAGAACACCTTTTTTATTACCAAGTTGGTTATGAAGGAAAGGAAGACCATTATTCACTAATTTTTACCAAAAAATAAGACATTTAATAGGTATTAAAGAGCTCCACATATTTGTTGAATCCACCATGCTCTCATTAACGAGCCTCCTTTGTATAAGTGAAGAAAAAGATTTTACTAAAAAGATCTAATTGCGTGTGTGTTTGTGTATATATTAGATGAGTCTATATTTGTTGTTAAAAAACATATAGTTTATTAAACTTTAACTACTTACAATAAAGATTAATTAGCTTCATATATAAGACCATTAACATTATTTTTGTATAACCTCTTTATAGACAATATTCATCTTTTTATTTGTAAATTGCAAATAAACCTCTAAATCATTCTTATTTTTTACTCGAAAAACCACGACATATCCATCATTCAAAAATGCTGAAAAACTTCTCAAGATTGATACTATTTCAAAATTCCTGATATAATATTCGATATTACTAGAATTTACATTTAAATCAAAAATTATACAGTATACACACAAAAGCTGAAAAAGATTAATAAACTTAAGCAAAATAAATCATAAACATGTTTAATTAAAAATACTTCACACAATTTGTTTATGGGCAATTAAAAAATTATAATGTAGATAGGTCATTGGATCCTGATCAAGAACTTATGAATGATAATTCTACTCAAGTTTATGAAAAACCATTTTGAGAACTAATAAAAGGGTTTCAAATCTATTGATCATATATAAATATACTTTTCTGAGACTGTAAAGATTGAAAAATCACATTTCATCTTGCAGCATTGCATCAAACCTGGATTATAAACTAATCAAGTTAGCATTCTATCTACATGCTTCAACAATTAGTAATCACAAAAAAGAATTTGCCACATCAAGATTTCTCATCAATGTAGCTCAAATTTAATCATTTACCAAGAACCCGAAAATTGTTATTTCCTCATATTAGTTCTTTGAGGCAATTGGCCAAACAATTGGTGTGGGAAGCTTACAAATTAGTAGGATTCTTGCAACAATAAGCGACAAATTTAAAGAAAGATTAAGAAAAGATAGAAGAACAATACATCCGGCTATTAGAAAGATTATATAAAGATGCAAGATTTATGATGGATAAGAAAGAAGTAGATGATTTAAACAAAAATGAAACCTACCCATTAACTGAACCATTGACCATAATATGAGTTCCACGGTGAGAAATCGAGATCTGTATATGAAATCTTATGCATGAGATCATCATTATAAATTATCACAAATATATAGTAATTAATTACGGCAGACCCTATAAGCTAAAAACCAAATAAGCAATTACACGATATCATTTAGAGTCTAGATAAAGAAAATCTTTAACATAACAAAATCTATTAACAACAATGTTTTGAAGTAAAATTTATCGATGTCATGAGAAACAACTAAATCAGCAATTAGATGATATCAATCAGAGTCTAGATGAAGCAGTTAGAAGATATCAATCAGAGTCTAAAGAAAATCTCTAATATAAGCAAATCAGCAAAGGAACTCTTACAGATCGGGAGATGAAGAAACATAAGATTAAAATCGGGAGATGAAAAAACAACAATTATGATTATAGATTTGAAATACTTACTCGTAGAAGATCAATGACGGTTGTCGAAGAAGATGTCGATCAAGAAAAGAGGGTTCATATGAATTTTGCGGCTGTAGATTTCTTTGATATTAGGATCCGATTTAGAAAAGGGTTACCCAATATATCCTTATGACCCGCGTGTTTTTAAGTGAAGAGGGAATAGGAAAAGTGATGAAATCGGCTCCGATTTTTAAGGTAAAATTTTGAAATCTTGGGTTTTGATCGGTGAAAATTATTTAATAAATGATGTCAAAAACATTTTATATATATAAGATTTTGAAGCAAATCTTTAAATTATTTTTTATAATTTTCAAATTTGTATATACTAACTAATCCTCAAATTAGTTTGGATAATATTTTAATTAGTTAGGATTATCTTCATTAATCTTCAAACTATGTTTTGAACATCAAAATTTCAAAATTTTGATGCATAATAACAAACTCATCTTAAAATTAGGAAATATAATATTTAAATTAGCTTATTATAACTATAATAAAAACATATAATCCAACGATATCAAGCTATATTAATATAAATATACAAAAATATAATATTAAGAAAAATAGTCATAGTTTACATAGTAACTCTCTAAAGTTAGATTTTAACATCCATACATGGTCCAACTTAATTATAACTTATCAAGTTTTATTTTTTGGGCTTAAGCAGTAATATGTAAGGATGTGTCACCAATAAGTGTCGATACACCTAATGAAGCTTTAGGTTGAGGTAACGTACTTTTAGAATGAATTTTGAATAAATAGATATTTTAAAAAGATTATGTTATTATTTGCTATTTTTTTCTCCCCATGTTTCAAGGTCACTAGCAATTCATATTTAATAAGACTCGTTAATTCATGGTTAATTCATGGTATAATTGTATACACTGGTATTATCTTATTAACATTGAAGCCTATGAAAGCATAAATTAATGAGCAAAATCTATATGATATATGTATGTATATACGATACTAATGATTAAATATTGTTTCTTTGCCTCAGCATATTACCACACATATATCAATCAGAAAGGAATGAGAAATTTAATATAAGACTTAAAATTGAAGAGCGTACCTCAAAACGAATGGTTAAAACTTTGATAGCTTTCTGAAATTTCTTATTAGAATGAGGTATCATACTATTAGAATGAATTTAAAATAAAATAGGTTTTAAGAAGATGATGTAATTATCTGCTATTTTTAAGGGAGTTTTTTTTAATTGCCACATGTTGATCGGTGGAAATTGTTTTAAAAAAAAGAAGATGATTATCTCCTATTTTTAACGGATTTTGAATAAATCAATTTGGAGCAATAGAATCGTATTTTAGAAGAAGAATAAGTTTTACAAAGATGGTGTGATTACCTCCTATTTTTAAGGGAGTTTTTTGAAATTCTAGATGATGATTGGTGAAAAATAATTTTAAAAAACAGATGATGACATCATATCCCTTTTCTTTTAATATATATATATTAAAAGAAAAGGGATATGATGTCATCTATATATAATACTATATAAAGCATTTAACATTCTCACTCCTCCTTAATTTTAATAGATCTTAAAATTCAATGAAAACAAAATATTGACCTTTCATTTTATCTAAATTAATCTCATCCACTCAATCTTTAACCATTTTATCATCTTTTCTAATTTACTTTAACTTTTAATTTATTTAGTATATACTCTTCCACAAATACACTCTCTCACACAAAAACTATTATCCACCCATATTAACATAATTTTTAAATCTTATTAATTTTCATCTCTTTATTTCATAAATATAAATGTTTTTCTTATTTTAATATGGTTTAGAATTTATGTTTAAAATTAATAAAATACTTGATGGAAATAAAAGAAAGAGTTAATTACAAAAATGGTCCCTGTGGTTGTCGCTGATTTTCACTTTTGGTCCTTTAACTTCAAAAATTAAGAAAATAGTTACTGTGGTTGTCGTTTTGTTTCAGAAATAGTCCTTTACTGTAACTGACGTTACATTCCAACGTTAAGTGTCAACAAGTGCTTCTCGCGTGAGGGCCTTTTGGTAATTTTTTCTCCCTCTCTTACTTTATCTGACGCTGACACTATTATATATAAATAAATAATATATTTTCTTTTCTCTATATCTTCATC
>JAUEJL010077134.1:0-15770 GCA_032274825.1 Drosophyllum lusitanicum
GGCTAAGATTGGTTCCCGCGGTTCTCGCAATAAAAATGGTTCTCAAATGAACCTTTCCCTATATATATATATTTTCTTGTTTCAAATTTATTTATCATATATACATACCTGTGAATCATTTAAAAGTTTTCCTAATTAAAGCTCGCTCATCATTACTTAGTGCAATGATTTTAATTTATTTCCAGGATACGTGGGTTTAAACGGGTACGTACCCCAAGTCCCTAACGTGGACGTTCGTTCTTACCCTACCTTAGATCTCACTTGTGCCATATATATATGTCCAATTTTAGGATAGATAATGTATATTAGTGTTTTAGTATAGGATAATATATATAATAGTTAATGTATGGATGGGTCGGAGCCTATTAGGTTTTTGCATTAGAGTTTCTCTTATATCATTTTTACTTTATAAATTATGATCAATGTAACACATAATCCTTACGGGGTTTTTACTATTCTACATTATCGTCTCCCCGCCTCCTCCCCGCCCCTCCCTCTTCTGTTATCACGATATAGCCGCTGCCTTCCTTCTCTACATCTATATCTTAAGTGACGACTTTCTTTATCTTCTTTACTCTCACGTCCTCCCCCAAAAAATCATTGTAAGTAAAAGGTAGATTTTGTTGGTGCAATTAATGTCTAAATTTATAAATATTAATTTAAATGTTTGGGTTATAATAATTTTAATATCGAATTTAATATGCTATATTTTTAGTAACCCTACATAATACAAAAATAATAAGTTTGTCAAAATACTTATTATTTAAATAACAAGAATTTCATGATTACAGTTAACTGTTAATCATTTATGACCACATGGAATTCTAAAAAGGAAAATCGATACCTCATTTCTAAGATTTTATGGAAAACTTGTTTTTACAATTGTTTCAACTTCTCTTACAACGTACCCTTTTCACAATGATGGACAGTATCTTTTGTTTTTGTTTTGATACATTCTCTTACTTCTAAGAAGTAGGTAGTTTCATATGGAGGTTTCTTTGGTTTTGACTAGACCATATGAGTGAAAATTATGTTACGTCAGCATAATACGCACAAAGTGATAGAAACAAAATAAAATTTCGTATTTTAAACAAAGTATAAAGAAAGAAAATATGTAGTAAACATTCAAAAGGAATTTGTTTGTGTTTTTTGGAAGAAATTAAAAAGAAAACAAAAATGACAATATTTTATAATGTTTTTAAATTTTTTAGAAATAAATCTTAGATAAAACAAAAAAAAATTGTGAATTTTTTTCAAAATTTACTCCCCTACAAGCATGCATAAATACAGTTGTTATTAACAAAAGATTGCATACTTGAGGGTCTTCATAACCGTGCTCCCCCTGCAAGTAATAGTTCAACAACAAATAGTGAAATATCTATCGAAGGTAAGCATTGACATTCTAACTTCTTAAATCATCTGACTCAAGCTGATGTTGAACATAATGATATTGTAAGCTGGATTGCAGGGTACATTTTTCATTCTCCTAGCAATGAGATTTAAACAATTCAGTATACTGAACAAAAAGTTGTATTGACTTCATCATATTCTTTAGAAGGTGGTGGTTGTGTTTCATAATGTCTCACACGCATGACTAATCTTCAAAAAAAAGAATATGCAGATTTTAGTACTCATTTGAGTTTAGGTTCTGATATCAGGTTTGATGAATGATGTTTTTAAACAAATTTATTCCATTCGGTGAAGTTAAGATTTTTTTCTCTAGTAAGTCTTTGTAAATGTTTATATTAATGAATCACAACAGGATATATATTTCAAATCATGTACATTACAATTATCAATGCTAGATGTAACAACGTGAGAAAATTTAGACTTCTTCACATAAGTAACAAAATGATTAACATTAGCATCAACATCAGCATCGACATCACAAACAATCAATAGCAGGAGCATTCACATCATATCATGATAATCATCAAAGGCATACATAGAATTGTTCACAAATAAAAAATGAGAAATGTTTTGACAACAGTAGAATCGTTGTTTGAAATGGTTTTAAAACAAAAATCGTTTAAAACTTTATGTTGTCTATCAACAAAAATTTTCTTTTTAGTAACTTTCATGCTCTGATTCTTCTTTTTTTTACAAGCTCTCTCTTGACATCCTGTTTTTTCAAAAATGTATTTTTCATAACTTTTGGGATTAGGTTAGTAGATTTGGACATGTGATGTTAACGAAGCAAAAGTTGAATATGATGCCTTATGATGTTGTTATTGATGTTTGCGATGATACTTGACCATACGGGGATTTATGATGCTATGCGAGTGGATCAAGTTATGGGTTGAGATTTATTACCCTAAACCTAAACATGTTTTATAAATGTTTTTAATGTGATGATTTTATGGTGTTAACTAAGCCGACTCACGAAACATAAGCTGGCACATGTTTCTTTGAAATGTGTCTTGTGCTCGTGTAGGTTGCTTAAGTGTGTGGCCTTGTGAGATATATGGGTGTCATTGGGTAGTTTATTTATGTTTGTGATGATGAATGAAACCGGCTTGTGGTTGTGTAATGAACAAGGTTTTAAACAATGATGTGATTTGACGTAACGGTGGTTTTTATTTAGATGTGTAGTTAAAATGGTTTATCTATTTTAATAATATGATGTTTTAAAGTCTTCCGTTGTGATAAATCTGATTAAGTAGAAAAGTTTTTATAAATTTCAATTTTCGAAAACCACGACTGTTGCATCAGTTGCTAGAGAAATTTCCTAGTTTCATAATTGTCATTCAAACGATCGTAGTCAAACAAAGTTTTCACCTTTTTTCGAGTTATTTCTTTTCTATTTTCACAACAATTGAGTTAATCCTAGTCAATATAATTAATCTGGTAAATTGTTTACAACAAACCCTTTTTAAGAATTTTGGACATTCATAATCTATACCCTCTAAAGGGTTGTAAAGTCTGATGTCTTTTGGTCTGTTCAAGTGAATTATCTTATCAGTTTGGTCTCATTTGACAAACTTATCTGTTCAAGTGTCTTTTGGTCTGTTCAAGTGATTTTACAATATAATTAAACCTTTTCTTTTAGTGCAAATGGTTTCAAGTTTGGTAGCAAGGTCAAAACATTCTATCTCTTTGACCTAATTCTATCAGTTAGTTCGGCTATGTGAACATTAAATTTGGTTATTTCATGCTCTTGAGTTCTAAGTTCACCTCTAGATTCATTCAACTTCTTATTAGCTAGGGCTTTTCTGAACAAACGCTTTTTTTAGTGTTTTCTAAGTTATCATGCAGGCTTTTCTCTAACAACTTAAGTTTCTTACTATCATGCTCAAGTTCAAAAATTCTACATTCCAAGTTATGAATCAAAATTTCAACTTCAAGAGGGTCATGATTTACCTCGGAGGTGGACTCTGACTTACTGGAGTTGCGGTCATCCTAGTCAAAATGGTTAGAATGATAGAGAACCTTTGACATGGTTATGATACTTGTTATGATCGTTAATGGTTTAAAGTTCAAGATTTCAAAACAACTATTTCTGTAACACCCTGATTTTCAGTCCAAATTTAAACTTTTCAAAAATGCATTTCTAAAAGATGATTAATATAAAACCCTTTAACTAAAGCGGAGACATCATAAATTATTTAAATTGTCTTTACAAAGTTACATCGTAAACTTAATAATCAATCATATGTGACCCGAAATCTTTTGGTGTTACCATAGTTAATCCCATGACTATTAACAGACAAATAGGAAATACAAGATTACCAGAAGGCTAAAGCAAGCACAAGACTTCTACTTGCCTCACAGGCCATTAATCTGTTGGGGTTTGTTCAGTTTTTTTCAAAATATGTTTTAGCAATGGAAACATGAACAACAATTTTAAACTTTTTAAAACTCCTCACCAATGATCCATATGCAAGTCTTAAGAAAACAAAAACAACCATAAGGTGTTTAGAACTACAACCTTTGTAGAGTGAGAAACCTTTGATGAAGGTGGTGATCAAAGAAAAGCCAAGAGAAGACTTCTTCCAAGGTATCCACAAGCCAATGAATCCAACACTTCCAAGATGTTAGTCTCTCCAACAATGTAGTTCGCAAGCAAGCAAGACAACACTTTATCTTCTTTTTAGAACTAGGTGTATACAAAACATTAATCTTATAAAACATAACTAGTGAGTACAACAAAAAACATTAATCTTATAAAATCAAGTCATCATCTTTTAAAATCAAGTTTGGCAATATACATACCATACTAGAATACACATAAAAACACATAAGGATGCGGGTCTGTCCATTGTGTCATAGTATCTCCACGTGGTAGCTAGCCACGGTCAACACGTGCCTACATAGGGGATAACCACATTTCCCCGTCAAGGTGGGGGAGCACGAAGCATTCCACCATACAACGGTTGTCAGGAGTGAATGACCTATTCCATAAGTCCACTCGTGTATACACTGGTTCGGTTCGCTCGTCAACCTCTTGAACCACATGGTCATAATGGGTGATATCATCCCCCTCCACTCTTTGCATCAATTCCACCACCACTCGTGTATCTAGGTTCCCAATTGCCGAAGTCATATGAACCAATACATGTCACCCAATGGTGAGGAACTAACATGGTTCAAAGCACTTGATCTCAATCACGAGTCTGGACCAAAACTCATACCACAAGGTCACAATAATCACATGCCATGAAGGACAAGTATCTCAAGTACTTAAGTACATCAATAAGCATTAGCTATCACATAACTCATAACACTTAAGTACCAAAAGCACAATAACAATATCCATAATTTGCATCTCAATGCCCATAGCACACAACTGTGAACATAATTCATTAACTCAAAACCATATGAGTTATTACAAGATCATAACTCACTCCTAGATGGAGTGTCATATCATAAGCAATTTATCAAGTACCAACATGTCCATAACTTAGACCTTCTCTTGAGTGGAGTATTGATCTCATTTTGATTTCCATAATGGTTTTCATCAACATAAAAAGATTACACAGATTCCACATCCTTTAATTCAATAAGTTTCATAAAACAATTTGCCAAACATATAAAAACACACTTATGATGACTTATAATTTATACAAAAGTTAGGTATCCGCTGGGTGTACTCAACTGAAGGAGTGATGAGTATCACTTCCTATCAAAACCAATGCTACATCGCTTGATCAATAGTCCTATAATCACAAAACATAAGGCCAACTTGAAAAAGTTAACCAACAACAAAACTTCTTAAAAGTATATGCTCAATTCTAAGCTTAGACTCTCTCTCGGGTCTTAAAAGACTCCATTTTTTAACCTTATATAATCATAAGAATCAATCCCCAATTAATTACAAGGTCAAAGGGGGTCAAAATATATTTTTAGGTTGATTAGCAAGCTTTGCGCCGTGTAGAATAGCTCCTCACGCCGGCTACAAATCGCTGGAAAACTTGAGGTTGCTGAAACAGGCTCTTCGCGCCACGAAGCAGCGTGAACAATAACTTTCAGCTTGTTTTCTTATGCAATTTTGACCAAAACCCAATTTCACCATTTAACCTAAAATGACCGATTTACTAACATCAACCACACATATCAACAATAAATCATTAAATACATCATGTATTGCTAGAATTAAACACAAATCAAAGTTAGAACTTACTTTTGATCCCCAACCCAAACTTATGTTACTTCCTTTCTTTGCTCAAAACAATCTCCAAGGCTAGAAGAGCTATCAAGATCACCAAATGAGTTCTCAAGCTCCACAACCAACAAGATTTCTCCATGATTCCTTCTTTCCCTTGCAAACCCTGTTTTGAAGTGCTCTCTCTCTCTCTCTCTCTCTCTCTCTCGATCCTTCTTCCCTGGCCAAATAAGATCTTTGACCCCCAATTTGGGTTAATAAATAGTCCTTTCCAATTTACATGTTCAACCCTTGAATAACCTTTATTTACATTTTGACCACACAAGCTTCCAACTATCTAATACCCATATATAAATGTACAATCAAAAGACAAAGGCTACAATAATAACAACCATTATTTAGCATAAAATTGCTTAATTCATATAAAAAATATATCTATATAAATATTTAAAAAATATGGATATTACACCGTATGAACCAATATTGCTGACATCTTAAAATTCGGAATATTACAATTTCGATTTGAGACATTGCTTAAGTGTTTGAGAAAACAAAGTGAGCAATGCTAGGTTGGTGAGCTAGGCTAAGTTTTTTAGTGAGCAAAGGAAGGTGGTGAGCAAGGCTAAGTTTTAATGAACAAAGGTAAATTTTGGCGAGCTAGGCTAAGTTTTGGTGACTTAAGCTAAGTTAATGAGCTAGACTAAGTTTTGGAGAGCTAGGCTAAGTTTTGGTATGCTAATCTAAGTTGGTGAGCAAAGCTAAGTTTTGTGAGCAAAGCTAAGTTTGATGAGCAAAACTAAGTTTGAGTTAGCACAAGATGTTGGCATGAGGGACTTAGCAAAAGCACAACGAAACTTAGCAAGCAAGGGGGTGCTCGTTAAGTACTTAGTGAATCCAACAGGTGGAGCTTGCTAAGCAACTTGCACAACAATCAGCTCCAAAAAACAACAAAAAGTATCTTAAATCTCGACCAAATATTCAATTTTTTGGTTCCTAAAGTTGTTAAACCAATACTTAAACACTTCTAAATCATCTTTTTGCTAAAAACAACATTGTTTGATGATTTTAAGAAATAAAAATCCAAAACTTCAAGAACACCAAGAACTCAAGATTGAAGGCTTTCTCAAGAACACTTTTTGAATCTCGAATTTGAAGCAAATGATGTTGAAAAATAGAAACTTTAATCCATCATATGATGTGATACCAATTGAATGTTCCAAAGACACAAGTATTTTAACAAGTTGGCTCAAGAACACACACTGCATACTTAAACACACGCTATCTCTCAATGAATAATCCGCGGATAAATTGTGAAAGTTTAGGATTGAAGTTTGACACTTGAATCCTATTTATACAAAGAGAAGTTACCATAAACACCCTTAAGAAAGGGTATTTACAAAGAGATCCTTGTCCTTTCAGGACCTTCTAATAATAGACTAAAACTAACTTCTAGCTATTACAAAAAATTATAAATACATACGAGTCCCTGTATCTAAACAAAAGACACTTTTCACCAATAATATATTTACTACGCTTGGATATAATTAAAATGGTCATAATAAATTATTTCCATGGTGTTTGAATATTTATATCTTGTGTTTGTTCGTTTAATTCAAACCTGCTAAATTTTTATTTTATTTCGTTCGAATATCATCTTCAAGATTTGTTTGCCTGGCATGTTAATCATTGTATACAATAGTATGATTTTGAAAGCTTGTTGTATATATTATTTTTTAAATATAAAAGTTCAATAATAGTAACTTAATTAATCTTTGTTGTATATTTATGCAATTTCTCCTAAATAATGTATACGACCTATTTGGTGAAAAAACGAGCAAAAATAAGTTTTATTAATTAATTTCGTGAGTATTTATGTTAAATGGAAGGCTCTTTGTTAAGACATAGTATACTATAATTATAAAACCATTACATATATTAAAAAATTATTATATTTTTATATAACTTTCCATAAGATCTTAATAAAATTGGTCACATTATGATAAAATATCCAAAATTATATTTGATCTAAGCTTGTTCATCAAAACATTATACTTTCAAATTATCCAAACTAATATCATACTTATGTCAATAATGCCTTTCAAAAAAACAAATTTTTTTTGGTCAATAATGTTAAAAAAATAAAATAAAAATTATTCTTATGTTTTGTTTCCACCTAATTTCTTTAAAATATTTAAACAAAGAGGTCCTTATAACACCTAACCACACTAGCATAGCATCCAAGTGGCTCAATGGGCTGAACCACACCACATCTCTCCCAAGCCACTTACACCCTTGACCCTTTAGTGGTCCAGTTCAGGTGTTAACCACCAACACAACAACAAATACTAGACGGTTCAAAATATATATTGGATCTCAAAGTCCATATCCAATACAGTTTTATGTTTTCAAAATTCATTATTATTATCATCTCTCCAAACCCCAATTCAAAAGTCCAGTTCGGTTATCGGGTTCCAGCCCAATCTTCTCTCTCCTCTCTCTCTCTCTCTCCCCCTGTTCGAAGAAGCTCTTTCTGGATCTCGAATTCTCCGAAGCAGCTCCGATTTCATCAGTGCTACATCTCAGGTATATATTAAGCTTCGATTCTTAATTTTTCTCTGTTTTTTTTTTTTTTTTGCATTTTGAGTTTGTTCTGCTTTAATCGGTGTTTTATGACTTTATCGCATGTTTCCATCTCTTTTGCGATGATTCCTTAGTTGTGCTTGTTTGTCTGCGGAATTTATTGTCGATTCATAGTTAAATATGTTTGAATTCGAATCGGAAGCGGGTTTAACTGTTGTTTGTTTGTTCATAATCGATGTTCTTTAGCTGGGCTGGGAAATTTTCATCGTCTTTTTGAAGCCCAAATATTGGTCGAGGGGAAAAAAAACCCTAGATCTGGTTTTTGGGGTAAAGTTGTTCAGTTTCAGCCCATGGAGTTGAAATTGTTTAGTTTTGACCAAGGCTCGTTATCTTTGACTTTTAAGTTTTTGTGTATTGGCTTCTATTTTAAGAATTTTTTATTTTTTTAATTTATAAAAATTGTGAACTCATGTTGGTATCATTGGACTTGAAAATTTGGCCCAAGTGGCCCTGATATACTTCGTACTAGAATGAAGTACGGAATCCTCAGAAAAAAAAAACGAAAAAAAGAAAGGAAAATTTTAATTTTGTAACTATAAGATTTAACGACTAATAAATTATACTACACTAATTTAAACAGCTGATGACAGTTTAACATTATTTTCATCACACTGTACTTTTTCTTTTTTTATATTTTTCCTCGGATTGACCATTTATAATCGATTAACTCGATTAAAGTTGGGCGTAAATGACATGATTAATGCAATAAAATAATTGTGGCTGAATCAAATAGGGTTAATCACATAAAAAGTTTATCATAGCATTAAGGCAAGTGTCATAAAATTAAGATCTTACTTTTAGTAATGATCAATTTTGGTGTTATTTTTGTTGTCTCGCTTTGTTAATTATACCTTGCGTTGATGTGCTAATTTAGTAATTTAACACAAACGGAGTGGTGTGATCAGTAAAAATGAATGACATCTCATTCGCAATCGGTTGTTTTGTCCCTGCTAGTGGCGTAGCGGTCGGGGACATGCACTGTAAGGCGTAGGTCTAGGGATGAAATTGTGGACCTATGTCCCTTCTCTGTACCTATTTACCCCAAACATGTTTGTCGTGGAACCCAGCGGCCTTTGAGGATTCCCTAGGGTGGGTTACCCATGAAAGTTACCAATTTTGCTCAAGAACGCGAAGTACAATTGTGAAACATGACGAAAAGATATAATTACCAAAACAGACCATTGACAAAGATATGTCACTAATTTTTTATATTTGCACCATCTGTTATAGGCTTATAGCACTTTCCTTTATATGTTACTCCTTATAGATTCCAACTTCCAGTTTGTTCACAGTTACATCACTCTATTTTACTAGTTATAACACACGACTCCTTGGATAAGTACCAGTGTGTTATAATTAGTAAAATAACGAAAGTATCATGGCCTTTTATGCCATTAGCCTAAATCAAATATGTATGTGAAGGAAATTTGAGTTTGCATTCTTTTATTTGAGATACTATAAGATCTATGACACGTATAGTTATTACAAAGTTTTTATTTGACCAACGTTTTTTTAATAATAAAAAGAAGTGAAATAGGGTATATTTGGATTGGGGGTTTAGGAATAAGCCAATGGAAATAAGAATCCTATAGGGTATCTGGTTTGTGACTATGGATAGTAATACTGGAAATTAAACACTTGAAATTGGTTTTTCTTCTACCACGCCAACTGGTTGGGTATTGAAATCTCATACCCATTGCCATTCACTATACAATCAAACCCATATCCATAGTGATATCAATATTCCAACCAAACACCATCTGAAGGTAACAAGTTCGAATGTGGTTAAATAATGAGTTGGGTAATAAACAATCAGAACCCTAATTTAAGAAAATATATAATTTTACCACTAGACTAACAATAGTTTTTGGTTAACTGCGCTTGCCCCCAGGAAAACCTTTCTTCAACTAGATCTTGTGCATTGCCTCTAGAATTGCAGCGTGCCAATGAACAAGAGAAGTTTATAGATTATATGATTATACACTCGGTACCATATCTGCTCCTTATAGTGGAGGTTATTTTACGATTATAACTGAAGGTGCAATTTTTATGCATAGAATAAGAACAACAAAGCAATATTCCATATCTTGCTTTAGAGTAGAAAGTTCGAATGTGGTTAAATAATAAATTGGGTAATAAGTTATCAGAATCCTAATATTAGCAAACACACAATTTTACTGGTAGACTAACAATATTGCATATCTTGGTGGAACTAGTCAATCCTTATAATGCTTGGTAGTAATGGAATTTGTCAATGGAAAAATTCATGCCTTTATGTACTAAGCTTGTTATAGGCAAATTTGAATCTTTTTCTAGTTATCAAGTGATCAAAGTTTTTTGTGTATTTAACTTATTTATATACATATCTTGGAGTAGAGTAAAAATCTTGAGGAAACTAGAGAGCTCGAGTAAGCAAATACATATTTTCTAGTAGAGTAACACACTTATCCCAATGTTCTACGTTGGTATTTTACTTTTATATGTCCCAATTTAGTTATTGAACTTAGTAAAAGTGATCCAGTTTTTTCATTTACCATTAACTTTAATGACCAATTAGGACATATTAAAGTATAGTTACGAATATGGAACTATGAAATTACCCCTACTGAAATACATTGTCAACTTTTGTTGCATATATACTGAGTAACCATTGCTGAAATTCTATGTAAACCAGGTCTTTTCTTCTTCATTCTATATGGAGACGATTCCTACTGAGAATAATGCATTGGTTAATATGGACATGCACTATGAACCGGTGTATCTTGGTGTCCAAACAAACAACGTAGAGATAGAGACACCACCAACCAAGCGTAGAAAGAAGAAGTCAATGGTTTGGGAACACTTTACGATCGAAACTGTTGGTGTGGGGTGTAGAAGAGCCTGCTGTAAGCAATGCAAGCAATCATTTGCATACAGCACGGGTTCCAAAGTTGCTGGCACCAGTCACCTCAAACGTCACATTGCTAAAGGAGGTTGCCCTGTTGTGCTTCGAAATCAGCAGCAGCTGGACCCGTTGACTCCATTCAGTGCGCCTTCAAAGATCTCCAATGAGCCAACTGGTCCAACCAATGATACACCTAAACGGCGTTACAGAACTGCCAGTGTCCCTTATAATGTATTTGACTCTGACCGGTGCCGCCAGGAGATAGCCCAGATGATCATTTTGCATGATTACCCACTTCACATTGTCGAACACCCAGGGTTTATGGCTTTTGTACGTAATCTTCAGCCGAATTTTGATATGGTGAACTTCAGTACAGTTCAAGGTGACTGTATAGCAACCTATCTTAGAGAAAAACAGAGCATTCAGAGTTTGATTGAAGGGATGCCTGGAAGGATTTGCTTAACACTTGACCTCTGGAATTCATGCCAAACAACTGGTTACGTTTTTGTAACGGGTCAGTTTGTTGATAATGAGTGGAAAATACACAGAAAACTACTAAATGTTGTGATGGAGCCGTTTCCCGAGTCTGATTCGGCATTTAGCCATGCTGTGTCTTCCTGCCTATCGGATTGGAATGTGGAGGGACGATTATTCTCAATCACGATAAACCAGAACATGAGTGATGTCGGGATCGACAGTCTTAAAAGTTTGCTTTCTGAGAAAAACCCAAATATCCTTGGTGGTCGGTTGTTGCTTGATCACTGCCTAGCTCGTTCTTTAAGCAGCATCGCCCAGGAGGCATTAAAAGCCGGTCAAGAAACAGTGAAGAAAGTCAGGAACTGTGTGAAGTATGTGAAAACCTCAGAGATTCTAGAAGAGAGATTTCTGGAACTCAAGCAACAACTTCAAGTACCAAGCATGAAAACGCTAGCAATTGATGATCATACTCGTTGGAACACCACCTACGATATGTTATTAGCAGCTTCTGAGTTGAAACAAGTGTTTTCTTGCTTAGATACCTCCGATCCTGATTACAGTAAAGGACCAACCGCTGAAGAATGGAAGCAGGTCGAGAATCTGTGCACATGCTTGAAGCTGCTTTTTGACACGGCTAATCTGCTGACATCATCAACAATACCAACAACAAATACCTTTTTCCATGAAGCATGGAAGATCCAGCTGGAGTTAACCCGGGCAGCCACGAGCGAAGATGTTGCAATCAACACCATTGCTAAACCAATGCAAGTGGCTTTTGATGCATACTGGAAAAGCTGTTGTTTAATGTTAGCAATAGCGGTGGTCATGGACCCACGGTTCAAGATGAAGCTAGTCGAGTTTAGTTTCACTAAGATTTATGGTGAGGAGGCTTCAAGTTATATCAGTTTGGTGGATGAAGGGATACATCAGATGTTTCTGGAGTATGTTGGTGGGTTGGAAGGGAATGTGAAACAAGAGGACGACGTTGGGGGTCTCGGGCTAACGGATTTTGACATGTATATCATGGAGACGACAAGTCAACAGTCAAAGTCGGAATTGGATCAGTACTTAGAGGAGTCTCTTTTACCGAGGGTTCACGAGTTTGATGTTATGGGATGGTGGAAACTGAATAAGGTCAAGTACCCAACACTCTCAAAGATGGCTCGTGATATCTTGACGGTTCCTGTGTCAACCGTGGTGGGTCCTGAGTTGGTTTTCGAGACACGGAGGAAGGAGATAGACCCATATAGGTGTATGTTGAGGCCGGAAACTGTGGAGGCGATAGTGTGTGCTAAGGACTGGCTTGCAGGTGGGGGTGGGGGTATGAGTGATTCAGTAGACATGATGAAGGCTTTGGTGAAGATGGAATTCCCGATTTGATTCATGTGTTAATGGTTTTAGTTGTAGCTTTTACACTTAAACTTGTTTCTTGGGGTAATGATGGTGCTTAATTCTAATTTTCTTGAACCATGTTCTTTTCCCTGATATTGTATGGTGTTTGTAGACTTGTATACCGTGTAGTAGACTGTTAGCATCTTATTCCTCTAATTTGAAGTTTTTTATGAGCCAATACTTGCTCAACAAAACGCCACTTAGAGCACTTGTAACGGGTGCTCGTTGTGAAGCATCACGAACGAAAACGAGGCTCTCGCTTTGTGATACCCATTGCCACAAAATCGTTATGAGTTTGTTGTTGTGTGCCTCGTTACCACGGTAACAAGGTGTGTACATCATTATTCCTTTTTTATATATAAAATTAAAACTCCAACGGCACAATTACATTTCAATATCTACTTTTAAGATTATACATATAGAGGAAATTCATTTGAAAACTATTCTTATTGTGAATATTGCGAGAATTAATCTTGATCTTTGATTAAAATAGATCAACAGCTAATAATTTTAACGTATCATTAATGACATCATTAATGAGGGTATTTTAGGAAAATTAAGTCAATCTAATAACGGCTTATCTATCCAGACGCAATTCACGGTATATAAATGACCAAAATACATTTATTAATAAGCATTAATTATGGTTACAAATGGTACTTGTACTACTCGTAATAAGAATGATTCTCAAATGAACTTCTCCACACACACACACACATTTCTGTGGTAACTTTTCTGGCTAGCTTCAAATTCCGAAGGTCTAAAGGATCGTTAGGCCACGCTTTCACGGTTTGTATTCGTACAGGAAATCAGAATCAAACGAGCTTTTACCCTTCTGTTCCACACGATATTTCTGTTCTTGTTAAGCTCATCTTAGGACACATGCGTTATCTTTTAACAGATGTGCTGCCCCAGCCAAACTCCCCACCTGACAATGTCTTCTCGTAATAAAAACGGTTCTCAAATGAATTTTTCAAAAAAAATATATATATATATATATACTTTGAGTCGAACGTGTACTAGAGTTGTAAACAAACCGAACATGAACGGACGCTTGTTCGTGTTTGTTCGTTTAACTTTAGCCGAACAAAAAAACGAAACACGAACGGATAAAGGAACGAATATTTGTGTTCATTTTCGTTCGTTTAACTTTATCCGAACATAAACGAACACAAATGAATGAACACATATACAAATATAATATAAACCTAACATTATTAAATATAAACAGACACTAACTACGTGTATATATATGTGTGTGTGAGAGAGAGAGATAGAGTGTGTGTATGTATATATATATCTAGGTAAACACACATATATATACATACATATAAACAAGCATAAACAAACGGATAAACGAACATTCACGAACATAAATGAACGAATGAGGGTCTTTTTTCGTGTTCGTTTATTTAACTAACAGAACAAATATTTTTGTTCGTGTTCGTTTGTTTATTAAATAAACGAACTTCCCGCCAAACTATTAACGAATGGTTCACCGAACGTTCGGTTCGTTTACAACTCTAACGTGCACACATGCATTTAGGCGTACATGTGCATATATGCACGAGATGCACACGTGCACGATGCATTTATGCACCCAGATGCACCTGTGCTAAAACAAAACCTAATAGTATGAATAGGTTGTGCACATATGCACCGTGCATATGTGACTTTACTGTATGTGTTGAAAAAAAGCTACTATAATATGCACAGGTGCACCTATCTACACATGTGTTGGAAAAAAACGAGTGGTACGTGCACATGTACACGTATCAGAAGCTGTTGGAAAAAAACCCAACAAAAACGAAAAAAAAATTTTGAAAAAAAAGCGAGTGGTACGTTTACATGTGCATATGCATATATGCACGAGATGCGTACGTGTATGGTGCATATATGCACCCAGACGCACCTATGCTTAAACAAAACCTAGTAGTATGAACAAGTTGTGCACATATGCACAGAGCATATGTGACTTTACGTATGTGCTGAAAAAATCGATTATAATATGCACATGTGCACCTATCCGCACCTATGTTGTGAAAAAAGTGGGTGGTATGTGCACATGTGCAATTATAAAATGTTGTGTTGGAAAAAACCCCAACAAAAACGAATTTTTTTCTTTGAAAAAAGCGAATGGTACGTCTACATGTGCATATGTATATCTGCACGCGATGCACACGTGCACGGTCCATATATATACCCAGACACACCTATGCAGTATGAACAGGTGGTGCACATATGCACATATGCACATATTCTTGAAAAAAATCAAGTGTTATTTGCATATGTGCATACATCTCAAGCTGTGCTAGAAAAAAAACCGGCAAAAATAAAAAAAAAAAATCTTTAAAAAGTATAGCAATATGGAAGTCATATTAAAGAGCATATTTTTCTCATTAATTTGGTATAATTTTCGTATTTTAATACCTTTGCGTTTGGCGGTTTTGTAGATATTTTAGTTTTAAGAAAGCGGGGGTAAGTGGTCCCCCCCTATTTAGGCAATTTGCCTAAAATACCCCTCCAATAATCTTGGAAAGTGGAAATGATGGGTGTGTTATTACAACTAAAAATTTTTGAAAAAAAAGCGAGTGGTACGTTTACATGTGCATATGCATATATGCACGAGATGCATACGTGTATGGTGCATATATGCACCCAGACGCACCTATGCTTAAACAAAACCTAGTAGTATGAGCAAGTTGTGCACATATGCACAGAGCATATGTGACTTTACGTATGTGCTGAAAAAATCGATTATAATATGCACATGTG
>JAUEJL010077145.1:0-27798 GCA_032274825.1 Drosophyllum lusitanicum
ATCATTTGAAAAAAAGTTTGAGGTTTAAATCATAACAAATTCAAACTTTATGGTAATATCGTTTAGAAAAAAACTTTAATGGTTAAACCAAAATTGAAGAATAAACCATTATTGAACCATAATAATAATAATAAATAATAAATTTAGAATAAAAAATGTGTTTAACGTCAGAGAAACAGACTAAGACATTTACAATAACGTATACAAAAGCAAACGGAGTAAACTACAATTTAATTCTTTTTTTAAAAATAAAAAAGCAAAAACTACAATTTAATTCACTTTGTCAACTTACTTTTTTAGCCTAATTTAATTCACTTTTGCTCTCTATATCCAAAACCTCAAAACAATTTAACAAAATAGTCATTTTCATCTTATTTGATATTAGAATTTAAAATGTTCATAGATTTATATCTTGTAAAACCTTAAAAACAAAACATAATTTATCATATATTTTTTTTATAAATTTAATATCAGTTAACCGGATCTAACAGTTTAATATACATTTAAACTTACAGAAGTATTGAACGTCTGTATAGGAATTTTAGATAAAAGAATTGTTTCGGCGAGTAGTGATCGATGGGTTTAATCCTTTTTGTGTCTCGCAAAATAGATTCAAAGTTGCCTGAAGTATGTATTTTTGTAAATTTTAATTTGGTATCTTTTTGCTTAAAAAAAGAAGTATTGAAAATCTCAATTAACAGTAAATATTGGATTTGCTTTTTTTGTTTAAGTTTACGCTTAAAAATTTTCAAACCGACAAGTTTTATTAATTTCTAACTTAAACACCTTTCAATGGTTAACAAACGAATATATTTTTAAAGTACAAATTATCGAAAAAAATAACATAAATTTTTAAATTTATCAATAAAAGTAAAGTATAATTTTTGTGACCAAGGAAGTATTCAAAGTTTTAGTTTGTTATATAAAAAAGAAATATTGACTTAATAACGTTGACTTTTACCATGTCACGATAACCTTTAAAAAAACAAATAAAGTTTACAATATATTTTTTTATAAAATTGAAATTTACAATCTTTCATACCAAACTAAACTTTTCTGAAAGGCCAAACTAAACTAAAATTTACAATCAATTATCGGCACAAAAAATTGCATGTTAACTTATTGATAAATTTTGATATTTATGTTACTTTCTCGACAATTTATTTATTTTAAAATTAATCCTTTTTCAGTTTTAGTTTTCGAAAAACAATCCATTTTCAATTTTGATAGTTCCAATAATCAATTTTGGAAGTCTTTAATGAGAAGGTTGTAAGACCATGCGTAAGGGTAGCACGATTGCCTAGGGTAGCCCTTTGGGTTGCTCGGCTTCATCGGAATCATCCATACGCCCCCTAGCCCATCCCAAGTCGATTGGCTCTCTCCATTTGTTTCTCACAACCCAAGCTCTCCCCTACCCCTCCTCACCCCACTTTCTGTCTGTCTCTCTCTTCTTTCTCTCCTCAATTTCTTCCCCATTTTTCTCTCTTTTTTGAACAGCTAAAAAGAGAATCCTAGGAATAAAGTTTTGGCATGATCATCACCCAACCTAGAGCACTCAAATTTTATAATAAACTTCTAGTAAGATGCTAGATATAGCATTACAAAGAACTAAGAAAATAAATGGATTACAACACCACATTGACCATACTAGCGATTTACATTTAGACATATACTTCACCTATGCAAAAAGAGTAACTTGAATTTCATTCACGAGCATATGAGTCGAAAATTGTTGCATACTAAACAACACATTATTGCAAAGCTTTCCAAACGAGCTACAACAAAGTTCCCACTATAACCTCCATATTTTTTCTCTCTTTTTAGTTTTAGCACCCTCAAAAACACTATGCATCAACTGATCAAGAGTAGTACGTAGGGAAGTAGATGAACCGAATGTTTATAAATCATTTGTTTATGTTCGTTTGTTTAATAAATGAACGAACATGAAAAAAATTACTTCGTTTGTTTAATTAAACGAATGAACACGAACAGTGGTCTCATGCGTTCCTTTATGTTCGTGAACGTTCGTTTATCCGTTCATTTATATTCGTTTCTATATATAGTGTTTATTTGTGTTTAATAATGTTGGTTTGCATTATAGTGTGTATATTTGTGCGAGTGTTCCTTCATTTACGTTTGTTTAACATTTAAACGAACAAACCTAAGAGTACACAAACTAGATAATCTTCTAAACGATCGAACACAATAACTTGTTCATTTACTGTTCGTGTTCATTTATTTGTTCTAACTAAAGTTAAACGAACGAACACGAACACTGAAATCTTTTTGCTTATCCGTCCATATTCGTTTATTTGTTCGACTAAAGCTAAACGAACAAACACAAACAAGTCTCATTCGTGTTCTTTCGGTTTGTTTACAACTCTAGTAGTATGTCGACCTTCTTTAATGTCATCCCAACTGTAACATCCTGAGTTTGGGCCTAGTCGTTACGTAGGCTTTCGGTAAGATTACACGTGATTATTATTTGATTGAATGTTTATTTATCAATTGATGATGAATTTGCTTAATTATTGATATTAATTAAGTAAAGTTATATTTATGAATATATATATGTACGTATGTATGCATGGTTTTGGAGTTTGGGAGGTTGACACCTCCTGCTTCAAGTTACTATGTTCGTGTATATGTGTTCAAGAGATAAGTTTTATTCATCTAAAATCACCTCTTCACTTTGTATATCGGCCGTAGTGTGTGTAGTGTGTGTGTTTTGAAAGAAAGAGAAAAAGCTATCGAAAAGTTGAAAGATTGGAATCTTGAAGTTGATATTTCTAAGCTAAGGTTTGTATGATTATTCTGTGTATGATTGAATCATGTTAACATGTTATAGTTTTTATTTATAACTTGCTGGGTTTTGTATATAAACACCATGGATGAACTTGTATAGAAACTTGTTAAATGGGTTTTGTTGATTTTGATGATTTAAATGGATTTGAGGTGTCCATGATGTTTGTATACATGTTATATGAAGTCTATACTTGTTTTAGAAGTGTTTTAATGAGAAATCAGATGATAGATATGGATTATATTGTGAGTTATGTCGGCTGGAAATTTGAAGAAGAACATGATGAACTGGGAAATTGAAGATCGCGGCGCGAAGGGTTTGTAGGTCGCGGCGCGACCCCGATTTGATCCGACATATTCATACGACTTTCAAAATGTTTCGTGCGACTTATGGGAGGTCCGACTTAAGGGTCCGACTTTCGGATGGGTGGTCCGACTTTCGGATGGGTGGTCCGACTTTCGGATGAAGTGATACGACTTTTCCCGATCCAACTTTGTCGCGTCGCGGCGCGACGCAATTGATGGTCGCGGCGCGACCAGTGCTGTTGCAGAAAAGATTCTTGTTTTGCTTTATATTTGTGTTGGGACATGCTGGGTTATCACTTATATGATTATATTAAGTTGTTTACAAGAAATAGCGATATAAATATATGTTTGGATATATATTTATGAACAAGATACTGATTTCAGTTTATTGTGATCTCAGGAACGGGCAAGGCTCAGTAACATTAGACCACTGAGTGGAGATTGAGATCGAGAGGTGAGTGGACGTTTAACTCACAACTGGTGTTAGTTGTAACTTGCATTGGTTATAACTGTTTGTGGATTGACGCAGGGATAGACTGTATGTCTGATAATTGATTAACCGGTTGTTTGTTAATTAATTGTGTGTCAGTGATATGTATACATGCTATTGGGGTTCAGCTCGGCAAGGCTAAGGGCTGGGTTGGTTTGCTATCGGCTAATCAATATTATGATCTTTTGATGCATTCGTTGCAACTTAAGGTAATACTATGTGAGAATAGCAAATAAACTAACGGTAAACCTTTGCTTTGGCCGGCATTGGTTGAAGGATCTACAGATCCGCCGTTCTTCCCGGGACACGATTATGTGATTGGTATTCTGCGGGCACAATTAATTGTTTATATTCTACGGTATGATTGTTTGGTATCCTGCTGTTGTGATTGATATTGGTTGTTGTAGTTTTACTTTCATTCACTTAGCTTTGTGTTAATCCCCCACCTCTCACTCCTTTTCAAGTTTTCGGTGAGTTCTGCGGTTTGGTTGTGAGGGGGTGTACCTTGGGGAATAATTGGCGGGCACTCTGATTTTAATTGTGACGAGCCGTGGTTTTTGTAATACTTGTATTTTGTCTTAACTGATGACTTGGAAAACGGTTTTGTATAATCTGTTGTATTATATTGTATATATTTATTCGCTTCCGCATTATTTTAAAAAGGAAAATATCGGATTGAAAATACGGTGCTACATCATTGTCTTGAACATAATAGACATTGAGTACACACAGGTCTAAAGTATTCCTGAGTCACCGTCCTACCCTTTGTTAGCATTTATGCTTTGTATTGCTTTAAGCACACGTTCTTAGATTATTGATACTTGCACATTCAACTGGATATCGTACCATTATAGGTAGCTTTAGCCCTTATTATTGGAAACATAATATATTAAACTTTAATATACATCTTACTTGTTGCTGGTTATTAGTTAACCAATAATCAACACTAGACCATGTTCATACTAATAGCACCATCAACTGGTCAATTTAACTTACCCAATATCACTCTCAGAATTGCTATCTTAGCTACACATATAATCATAAACCATTATGTTTCCCACACAACTAATGCCATTCAATAATTCCACAATTACTACGTAACAATTAATGGTTTAGTCGGTACTCACCTGAGTCCAAGATGTTTGTATTAATCTTCTAAAGATGCCTTTAGTCCGTATATTAACTTATAGTTACAGCCCAAGCATCAACACGCTAGAAACAACAAAATTGCACTCTGACAGCCCTGACACGTCACGTCCATTGCACTAACGAGACGCGTTCGAAGAATTTCATGAACGAGACGCGTCAATTAACCCAACGAGACGTGTTCGAAGAACAGACCCAAAACCGCCATTAAAACACATCACTCACCTTTGACCCAAAACCATATAAATCGATCCTCAAACGTTTCCTAACACTTACAAAGGTTGTTTGAGACCTTATAAACACTTTTTAACATCCAAAATCTCAACCGAAAACATCGATATCTATAAACTTAATCAAGAACCCATTTGACCCATTAACACTTTAAACTTCAAAATAATAATACTTACTTCTCGAATTTTCAATAAAACTTGACTAAATCTTTCTTGCTAATATAGAGATTTGTGTGTGTTTTCTTAGAAGAAAATAGGAAAGAAAGAAAAGAAAGAAAGGTAAGAAGAAGAAAATAAAGAACAAGAATATAAAGGAAGAAAAAGGGGTTGCCGCCTCTTAGGGTGGTGGTCCCTTTTGGTGGGTATCCCGTTCCCCTATCTGACTTACAACGCGTCCATACGATATCCGAGAATCTCAACGAGGATATATTTGGAACCATTATTTTAAACAATTTAATAATTAACAACTATTATTCGTTTTCATCAACTTTTATTCAACGCCTCATAGTAATAACATATCTTCATCTTTTAAATTACAAATTCTTATTTAATTCACAAGAATACAATCCTACAAGCAAATGGTATAACTAAGCCCATTTCGAGGTTTTATAGAATGGTTTTCAATTGTGAGTGGTTTTCAATTGGGAGAGATTGGCGATTGGTTCAAATTGCGATTTGGAACATTACAATGGTGAGATTTACGATTGTGGTTCACGATCCACATGGTTTTCGATTTTGGAGTTTTCAACTCCATGGTTTTGCGATTTGGTTTATTGACGTTCATAATTTTGATTGTAGGGTGTCTTGTGAGCTTGATCTTCTTCGTAGGGGTGTTCACTGATCGGATAAAACCGAATTACCGAACTGAAACTTTTGGATCGGACTATTTGGTTCGGATTTTTCGGATTTTTGTATTGGATCGGATTAGAACCGAATAATTACTATGGATTTCGGTTTGGTTCTGGTTGCTATTATCCAAACCGAATAAATTGAATAAACCGAATAAGAATATATATATATATAATAATACTGGAACAAAATAATCCATACGTATCATGTACATGTTTATTTATAACTTATTATTTTTAATTATACATTTATGCCAAAGCAGTCCCACAAGTTATTATAAATTGAACAACTATATTTTAATCTATAATAGTATACATATCAAATCTAGTTTTTAAAATATCTCAACTCAAACATGTATTTATGTAAGAATGAAAACCGAATTGTATAAACCGATCCAACCGAATTGTAATTTGGATGGTTTGGTTCGGATCTTAAGATTGTTTGGATGGATTGGATCTCACTTTTCAAAACCAAAATCCAATTGGATTTACTCAATCGGATCGGATCAAACCGATCCATCCGAACGTACACCCTTACTAGTGATGACATGTTGATGGAACCAATGCCTCCCTTGAACCTATGATTGTTGTTGATGGTAAAGTTTCTCCTAATTCAGCCTACATGACTTGGCATGAGGCTAATCAAAGGACCCTTCTTTTGCTTCAAACCTATCTAACAGAAGAAGTCATGGTTGAATTACTTGGTCACTTTACTGCTCGTGACACCTAGTGCACCCTAGAGGCTGCTTACAACCATGAGTCAGTTGAACGAATGCAGAATCTCCACAACTCTCTTCCCCATTTGCAAAAAAGTAACTCCTTTTTCTCGAGTATGGTTGAAAATTCAAAGCTTTTTGTGACTAACTTGCATCAATTGGATAACTTGTTGATGAAGCAGACAAACCACACCGATTTCTTATGGTCTTCGCTCTTCTTTAAAACCTTTTTACTGCTCAAAGGGTTGTTCGACCCCATCCTCACTTCTATGTGTTGTTATCTTAGAATGGGTTGTATCTTAAATTGCTGCATGATTCTCCCTATTGCCTTCTTCCTTCAATGCTAAATCTGCTGGGAATTCTCTTGGCCTTGAATGCGATACTGGTGGGGATCGATCTGCTGGTCGTGGTCGTAGGCATGGGTGTTGCCCGCCTCATTTACAACTATGACAAAAATATGCTCATTATGCAACCACATGTCCTAGTTTCTCTTCTTTCGCTCATGAAGGACCTTTAATTGATGTTAATCTTGTCCAATCTTTTAATGCTCAATGTTATGTTAATCCCAACCTTTCTGATTAGTTTGTTGATTATGGTGCTTCCGCTCATATGACATCGTCTCCTAATCAACTTGATTCTTCGTAATGATCAAGTTTCCTTTGGTGATGGTCATGTATTAGAGGAATTTGCTTTCTATTAGCGTTACATCGGATAATCTTGTTGATGTTTGTTTTCTAAAAATGCATTTTGCATTCGGAATTGACTCACAAAGGAAACTCTAGCAGGAGGCAGTCATGAGAATGGTCTTTATTGTATTTTGTACTCGTAACAATCTAGTTTCATTTATTTGTGAATAGGTTCTAATTAAAGTTCGTGGAGATCGTTTTCGGTTATTGATTGACTAAGGTGAATTCACTAGAATTTATAAAACCGAGTACAAAGACAAAATGTTGTTTTTGGTATTTTATTAATCGGTAACGGTGAAACTTACTTATACTTCTAAGACTGCGGTTTGTTTTCTATACTGGTTTTACGCTTATGAATTGGTAATTATTTATCTGCGTGTTTTTTTTTTGTATAATAATAGTTATGGTATGCATTATCATGGTTTAACATGCTTGCGATTAATTTACAGTTGTTTACGGGTTTGTGTGGTGTAAGGAAAAACTAACGTAACGATTTGGTGTGTTTGGTGGAGTGTGAGGCTCCAAATACTCTAAGAGTGTTAGAAATAATCACTCTATACCACTCACATCACACCATTATGTGACCTCTTAACTCCTATCACTTAGTAACATGGTTATCATTTTACATCACTCCCCACCACACAACATTATAGAACCACCTAATATTTAACAATCAAACAAATAAAAGACGTTGTATGGAATGACACACCTCGTCATGTGAAGAATGACACGCTTGACATTACGAGACCCTGTTGCTATGAAGATGTCTGGAGACCTCTATGTCCTTAATCTTAGCACACGACTTCCACCACTCTACTCATGATACCCTAACTTAAATGCTTTTCTATAATCTAGAAGTTTAATTTAAAAACTTAAATAAAACGCTATATTTCCATCAATAAATTAGTGAATAGTAAATAAAAAAATAAAGAAATAAAATACCATAAAAAATGAAAATATCTATGTAAGAAATAATTAATGTGTGAAAATTTAATGTCATTTGACCCACGCCATAAATGTTTTTCGGTATTTTGTCTTTTCTTTTCACCTTCTCAAATATTTTGCTCTTTCAGTAAATTCAACACAAACAAACCATCCTTGCTAAATCCGTGAAGTTCAATCCTTTGTGTCACCATTGCACTTTTCTACATCAGACAAATTTTCAAAAAGGAAGGCAGCATTTTACAAAACCCTTGTTGGATTCAATCCATCAGTCATGGAAGTTTACACTTCTCCATCCCGTTTTCTGCCATCATCTTCACAGATTTCTTCCTTTTCGTTTCGGAATTTGGTTCTCAGAGTTAAAGATTTCCTTAGCTCTGCAATTTCCATGGTTATCGGGAACCTTCTCTCTGCAATTATCACCTTCTTCTTTGCATTAGGTATGTGCTCTGTTCTTCGTTTTCTTTTGTTCTGTATCTGAATCTGAATGAAAGGATTGTTGGTTGTGAATCTTTCTTAAGTTTTTGATGTGGGTTTTCTGTAATTTGAGCTGGGTGTTGGCTCTTAGTTACCAATTTCACCTGTTCTTGCTAAATTAAATTATTAGGTTAGGGCCAAGGATCGTATTCTGTGACTGTGCCCATTAGAAATTTCATTGGTTTTAAAAATTCTGGTAAGTTGAGAAATAAATGAATGATGATGGATATATGAAGGACGTATTGATTAAAATTCTGATTTTCACCAATTTTACTAGAAGTTTAATCTAATGAGAGGAGTTATTATTGTTAATGGGTTGCAGTAGGAACTTTACTGGGAGCACTGACAGGGGCTTTAATAGGCCAAGAAACAGAAAGTGGTTTTGTTAGAGGGGCTGCAATTGGAGCCATTTCGGGTGCGGTTTTTTCGATTGAAGTCTTTGAATCTTCGCTTGTTTTGTGGAAATCTGAAGCATCTGGGATTGGATGTCTTCTTTACTTAGTAAGCAGTTTTGGTCTCACCCTTCATAATCATTGACAAATTTAATATTAGATAGATCATGAAATAGTTCTAAAGTTCATGTTATTAGCACAAACCCATCTTTAAATCAAACAGAAAAGGGTGCTTCTTGAGAATTTAGGTTCAAAATTCATTTGTAAATCCATAAAAACTATCGGTTTCACACCACTACATTCATGTTTTGTGGCGAGTTTCGGTGTAAAAGCGACTATGAATATAATCTTTCTATTTGCGGTCAAAGTTATCAGGTTTAAAGAGTCTGCAAGAAGTTGTAAGAAATTGATTAAGCTATTAGATTATTTGATTATGATTATTTCCTAATAATCACTTGGAAAACAATATATATTTAAACACCCTAAAACTAATGATATTTCTTACAACAGATTGATGTCATTGTAAGCTTGTTAAGCGGAAGGCTTGTACGTGAACGGATTGGTCCGGCTATGTTGAGTGCGGTTCAGAGTCAGGTAAATTTTTGCAAAATTTTGCCCAAACTCGGGTTAAAGATCTGAAAGGGTAATCACATACACACACACACACACACTTTAGCCTAGAAATCATTCGAATCGACACTTGGCTTGAGTCCTTTAACTTAAAAGGGGGTTACATCTTGCTACTTTTATAGACTAATGCCAAGTGTCATACGGAGGATCTTTAGGCTAAACTTTAAGAGAACAAATGATATTTCTTGTTTAAAACAACAATAAGATACAAAATTCTAAAAGATTCTAACTTTCTTGTTTTCTTTTGTCATTGTGTTAGATGGGAGCAGTTGAAGCGGGCTTTGATGAGGTTCATAGTCTATTTGATGTCGGAGGATCTAAAGGGTTGGCTGAATGTCTAGTTGAAAAAATACCTAAAATCGCCATTACATGCGATAACAATGTTGATAAAACTGGAGAACGAGTGTCTTGTTCTGTGTGCCTTCAGGTAATATAGTTTTCTCATCATATTTTGATCATTGTATCTCATGTACTAACCATTTTAAGGTCACAAAAGAAAGTAACTTGACATGTCTACCATGATAACATGATGTATTAACTATTAACCCTGAAAATATCTATTTTAATTAGCTGTAAAATAGTACCAATAGGTAAAAGATATCATAACACCATGGTGAAACCACATGGAAACTACACCATGAAGTAAAGTGCTTTGTAGATTAAAAAAAATAAAGAAACTGTTGGCGCCTTGTTCGAAAAAAAAAATTTAGTGCAGTTGTAGTGGCTCGTAATCCCTTTGTTATGGAGAATGACGGGGACGACACCACTACAACTTCATGACATCGGCTAGTCATGGTGTGATACGTGTTTGTGACTTTCTTTTCTTTTTTGTCTACACGTAAAAGGAAAAGTGGGTCTCAGATTTCAGTATCATTGGTGTCATGACTACGGATGTTTTAGTTATGTGCCAGTCTTGTTGATGTGGCAATTAGTCATGACTATGAGTGCTTTCGTTGTATCAAAAATCAAACTACAAATTGTCAAGTTGTAAACAAGATTCTATTAATTATTCTGGACTTTACTAAAGTGTCAAACACTCAAACCTCATATTGGACCAAGGGAATGCTTCTAGCTTTAACTTTGATCTTTGTACCAACAACCTGAAACTAACACATTAAACCAGTGGCCATTGATCAATTATATACCATTATCAGTCAAACAACTCAATTTCCGTATAAGATTTTGCTCCGAATTCGAAAGTAGATACCGATTCTTGTAAGCTGTTCATACATATATCAGAGGAAGAACATTGGCATACATTAGGTTTTCTTGATAATCTAATGGAGATGATTTGTGAACCCCACTTTGAATATTCTATTCTATCATTAATAGTTTGGCATATGATCTTTATTTATGCAGGATTTTCAACTTGGAGAAATTGTGAGAAGTTTGCCACAATGTCATCACATGTTTCACCTACCTTGCATTGATGAATGGCTGGTGAGACATGGGTCTTGTCCACTATGTAGAAGGGATCTTTAATTTTCTTTTTTATTTTTTTTTATTTTCTGTATATTTCCCAATTGAGATTTTAGCTTTTTCTTACTATGAGTTGTAGTGTTCTTCTTGTTTCTTTGACTTACTGTATTAAAATAAATAAAACATTAAAAAATTGATCTTTTACACTTGTCTACTGTTCCATTCAAGCACTTATCTCAACAGTTTAGCACTCCGGTATATTGAGTTCTGGATGACCCCACCGACTGTTAACAATATCACGTTTACTATTTATTTTTTTTACTAGATTAGATCCTTGTGTAACACGGGTTGGTCCAATGAAATAATAAATATTAAAAATTAATAAAAAAAGATTAAATAATTATTAAAAATGAAATAAGTGAGAATAAAAAACGATGATGACATACAAAGTCAACATCCATATTAGTAGTGGAAACGTCGATGGAAAAGATTATAATTAGGGTTATAAAGTTAAATATTTATTAGTTATAATTAAAAAGATGTTAAAAAGATTATAAACTATTTTAAAATGATAAAATTAAAAATGTGGTTAAATATAATATTTTGAAGGTAATATGATATTTGTAAATTAGAGTTGGTGAATATGATATTTTAAGGTTTAAGGAGGACATATACGAAATTTCTCTAATAGTTTTGATTCAATTTTGACTTTTCAAAATTGAAATTCCATTTTTGATTAAATAGATGGTCAAGATTAAGTAGTTAAATTTATTTTATTAAATAAACGGTTATGATCGATCATTTAGGGGGTGTTTGGTTGGAGGGAATCCTTGGGATTCTTTGGGAATTGGAATCCAATTCCTAATAAATTCAATGTTTGGTTCACTTTGAGGAAGGAATGGAAAGGAATTAAAATGCAATGGGGATGGGAATCTAGATTCCATTCAAATATGGATGGAATTTAAATTCTATGAAGGAAGGAATTTGTTCAGTTCATATTTCACCCACAAATGACAAACCTACGCTACCTACGCTGCCGACTGAGATGAACGGCGATGGCGATTGCGTGGTGACCGGCGACGGCTATCGATGACCAGTGACCATCGATTAGGGTCCTGACGGCGATGGCGATCGATGATGTCTCGACCAACGACTATCGATGACCTCACTGCGACCATCGATTAGGGCTCTGACGGCGATGGCGACGGAGTAGTCCCGACCAACGAGAGCAACGTGTTCTGATGACCAATGACCTACGACCATCGACCGACGATTAGAGCTTCGGATGTTGGGGGTCGGTGTTAGGGTGGTGGTGGTGTCCCGACGACCAGCAACAGCGGTGGTGGAGGTGTTGGGGTAGTGGTGGCGAGCGGCGGCAGAAATATTGGGGGCGCCGGCAATGGTGGTGGTAGGGGGCAGTGAAGGAAGGTATACTCTTGCCAAACACAATAAGGAAGGACTAACTCTTGCCAATTCCCTTTTAAATTCCATACTCTTGCCAAACACAATAAGGAAGGAATTACTTTCCAAATCAAATTCCCTCACATTCAAATTCCTTCCAAGATTCCAATTCCCATGAAATACAATCCGCGAACCAAACACCACCTTAATAAATTTGATGCATGTTAGTCGTTTATTTATATTAGAAGATTAAGTATTTTATAATTGTATTAAACTCTTTATAACTATAAAAAATAGTTAATTTTGACTATTAAAAACGATAATATCAACTACTACAAATCTGAGATCTGAAGGCGTACCAGATGATGCGAACATCAGATCAACGGTAATCAGTGACCGTGGAAACAAAAGGGATGTGAGATCGATGTGAGATGTGACCGGCTAGATTGTATTTCTACATGTAATTAAACATTTTATCCAAACAAAAGTTAAAGTACAAATAAAACAAAGTCACTAATCTATTTTACGTCGTTTGTTTTTTAGGACACGAGACAAGTTAATAAAAATTAATTTAACATAAATTATCATTTTTAAATACTAATTTTGATGTTAATACTTAATAGTTTCTTAAACGTAAGTTGTCTATAGTTTAACAACTTCAAATCAATTAATATGTTATTGACTAAGAACACATTATTTACGATAACAAATAGCAATAAAAACTAAAAGAATAACATATTTTACCATATAATATTTAAGTTAAAATTATTGTAACTTTATTAAATTGTTATAATTTTAATAAAAGTTTAAATTAACGCATCTAATCAATTAATTCAACATAATTATTAGCTTTTAATTTTTTTTAAAGAAAAATATTGAATTACATTAAATAGTTAAATAAAATTAATTTAATAATAGCATTTATTAGTTGTACTTGGTAAGAATTTGAATTTAATCTTGATTCTATGTACTAGAATTTTATACCTTTCTTGTCAATTCGATTAATAGTATTTCTCCTCAATGATGTGTAACCTTTCTAACCATTAGGAGATCCGCTGAAAGTGCATTTAATATTCTTCTAGTAGAACCATGCATAAGTATTCCTTCTGGTTGAAAAATCCGACTTTTTTTTACGATAAATTATACGAAAATACAATAAACTCTATCTTAGTTACTATTGTATATAATGTATTTTTTATTTAAAAAATACAATCAATTTTAATAATTCTCTCATTGTATGCAAGTTGTATATAATGGGAATTATAACAAAATTCATTGTATACAATGATAACTAAAACCAAACACGGAGAAAAGTTTTTCGCATAGAAAGAATTATGAAAGTTGATTGTATTGTTTTTAAGAAAAAGGGAGATGATATTTCTACTTGTGAAATTGATTCTTCAAAGGAAAATGTATGTTTCACAAACTTTTAACATTGTTTTAATGATGTACTTTTCGTGGATGAATCAATTTCATGAGTGGAGATATCAACTCCTTAAGAAAAAAAGTTGATTATATACAATTTGTAACTAAGACAAAGTTTATTATATTTTCATGCAATTTGCGAGTAAAAAATTTATAGGATGTTTTATTATTATTCTTTTGTTTTAATTTTTTAGAATTCCGTAAATTGTTATATTCATTTTGAAATATTTTAAAATACCAAATGAAAGGTATTCCCAAGATTATTTATATGTAATTAGTTGAATGATAAAAAAATTGAGAGGTAATTTCACACAATAGTAATCAAGTTTAAAACTTTTCCATCAAGGTCATTCACTCTTTATTTCATATTATGAAATTTTTTATAAGTGACCTTAATGAAATACTTTTCAAACTTGATTACTATTAATAGATTAGATTGGATGTGTGTACTTTGGTCTAAGATGACTCGACAAAAGTAAATTGATGTATAATTTCAGATTCATCGACGTTATTTGTTAATATTAAATATCAAATGATATTTAGTCTAGCAGTATCAGATATTTAATATATTATTCAAGGTCTTGGGTTTAAGTCTCTTTATAGATAAGGGATAGATTTAAGAATAGGTTAATGTGTGTGTGAGTTCTGTTATACGTATTTTTTTTATTAATGTTAAATGTATCTAGAAAGGTTGGGATTATATGTTAATAATATACGACAATAGTTAGTTAAAATCGAGTTTTCTTTCTCGAAACTCGACTTTGGTTAATAAAATAGAAAATTATATTTCTTTTCACTAAATTATTATACTTTATCATTCTACCCATTAAATAATAAAATAATAAATTTATTAAATCTTTTTTTTCATCTTCTATTTTCATTTTAATACTTTTCTTGATCAGTAGAAAAAGATAATTTTTTTAGACATCAATATAATCAAAACCAAAAGGAGGATAGTACACAAAGTCTCTAAGATAGAGACAAATAGTTCGGCCCAAAAATACAAAACCAATAATCACCAAGAGGGACTAAATTAATTGGAAAGAGATTCATACACAATAAAAGTGGTTATACATAATAACTGTATCTGTATGAATCATCAACCTGTATCATGTGCATTAACTATTTGTACCTTGTTGTGTATGGTTAAAAACTGTTGTGAACGGATCAGCCCCCAAACTAATTGTTAAGAAAAGACAATTTGTCCGATCCTTTCAATGAATTTGCGATAGTCGTCTTTTGGTAAAACATAAGACCGAGATCCGTTGTACTACAAGGAAGATATCCTCTCGTGTTATCTTATCCTTTCAAGAATGGTTGTGGTAAGATCGAGTGACACAATAGTCGAAACTCGAAACAAGTATTTTTGATACAGGTGGAATCGAGTTGAGTTGATTCAAAACACTTTTATCACGTCTTTCAAAAGAATTATGGACAACTTACTTTCAGATATATGTTGCATGTAATCTAATGTTTTGATTAAAACCATCATTTGTAAACATGAAGTAACAGGCGGAATCCGTTTCCTTTTTTGCTTTACATGCATCTCTATAGTAGTAATAATGAGCATCCCTCCAGTGATAGTTCCTCCACAAAGACACCTTCCACCATCATGTAGCCGCCAGGCCCGCCACAGATGGGCACCTCCAGGCTCCAGCCATCCACCATTACATCTCCAGCCAAACATCAACAGTCGAGTTTTCTGCAACCACTTCCTAAAAAGCAAATTTCACATCTCTCACAACCACTTACATCACACAAAGCTAAAAAAACTGTCAACAAATTGAAAAGATTCTGAATTTCTAAACATGGTTTTACAGCATTTACATGATAATAACATAGAACTCAAGATTCTATCTTTCCTCAGATTCTACCATTCTTGTTCTTTCATCTCTCAAGAAACCAAATAACAGAGGGGTTCGAGTTATAATGTGACCTTGTACCTTAAAGAATTTAAAATTAGAAATTGATAAAAACTGACCAGCAACTCAGGTGGTGACACTACTAAGCCCCGTGGCGGTTGACAGTGGTGTCAATGTTTTTGGTGGGAGGTTGACACCACCCCCTCTTAAAGACAAAGTGGGGCCTTTACATGAGCTCGCTTTACTCACTAGATTCGAGTCCAGAAATACAACTACAACTGTGATGTCATCATGAAAATGACGCCTTACTCCCCTTTCGATTTTCTTCAAATCAGAATACCTCATTTCTCTCTTCTTTGCCGCCTCTTGTAACGCCGCTTTCACTAGCCTTCTAGCACTTCCCTGTTTCAAAGAAACAAACAAACTCACACTATATACTTTCACTCTTATATAAATTAAGAACTATATACATATAGGTAAAATTCCTATTATGAACCTGTCATAATATAAAGTTTACAGAATATATAGCTGACACAATAAGGGAGAAATGTACTTTATCAGTTATAATATCTTTCATATATGTGGTCAAACAAGCAATCTTTAGGCTGGAACAAAATCGGTTGGGTTAGCCCTCTAATAATACTTTCTGTCCTTTATTATGTTCGTTAATAAATGGTATATAAGATATAATTACACAACTTATTACTAGAACAATCAAATTCCTTAATAAAGCAATTTAGGATGTTGTAAACACTTTAATATAACTTGGGCAACCTATTAATAGATTAAATTCGTTTCATTTTAGCGAAACATTATAACTTTCAAATCTTGGTTTTGGTTTGCTTCTATGGGTAGACTTGGTCATTTTCGTTTTAGGAAGGTTTCCTACACTTACGCGGATAAACTAAATACTGGAGGTGTAATTTCAACTCCAGTCATTCATGCAAAAATGGGTCAGCTTGAGTTATATTCTTATAAACAAAAGGGGTCAATTGGCAAGACTAAAAAGATAAGAAACAGGTCAAGCAGATGGACTGGTTAAAAGATCACCCCTAGCATAAAAGTGTTTATAATTTTCCAAAATGCTAGATTTAACAAAAATCAGATATAACCTCAGCAAAAGTTTTTGTAAGCATATTTAATACACTAATCGTTTATCAAGTTGAAATTAAAATAAGTGAACAAAAAAGTGTTGATCGGTCAACACAACCTTGTGCACGAAGAATCTGTGGTTCTACAAAGGGTCAAGCCTTCACGGTTAAAAGTGGAGGAAACGGTTGTTAGCAAAATGGAAGAGAAAGGCAACATACAAATGCATACAATACAATTTGCTGCCAACTGATGTGATCATATCATTCATCTTTGAGAAAGGTGATACCAAAATTTAGCATGGCCTTCTAATTCCAAGAAAATTACGCCTTCTTTGGGCATGTTTGGTTATATTCAAAAAACTGGTTAGCTCGGTAAACGATAAACCCACCAAGTTAGGTCTTATCTCCATTGTACTTAAGCAAGTCCATTTTCATACCTTTGGATGAAACACAATGAACTATCTGATCTTGTATCCCTTCTAATTTGGCCACCCCAGCCTCAATCTTCTTAAAATGCGAGTCACCCATCTCATGGTCCAAACTGTTATGAGCCAATCAAGTGAATCGTTTGGATATCTAGTATTCATCAAGAATGCTCAAACTCCAGAGGATTTTTCTTTCTACCTATCTTGAGCAAGTAATATAAAACGATACCTTTCGGGGTACTCTGAGCCCCCTAATCCTTTTTCTTTCGGAAGTTAGTCCCTTGGGTACATCCTTAGATCTTGTTATAATAGAAGATAGATCACATCTAATTTCAACTTTCAAGCACCCTCCAATTACTTAGGCTTCTACAACCGATCCCAATAAATCCACTTCTAAAAGTGTCTTAATAAAGAAGCCTACTCATATCATCCCTTTACATTAAGACTTCTTCAACATCATTTTTAACCAAAACATAACACAGACATATTCAGTTGCTCCGACTTTATGCTGGGTGGAAATTTCAAAGTCATCAGAAACTTATAGTTCATTCATGTGATTTGAAATGAAAGAAGAGAAACGGAAAAGAAAGAACTAGTAGTGGTAAAACCAAGATTGTTGTTATTTGTAGTCTTGTAGAATAATTTGGATGATGATTTCGAGAAGCAACCAAATGGGCGTGCAAAGTAAAAATGGGCCTAAATACACATTCAATGATTCAGTGTCAATGTGCTTCTCAAGATTCACTACAATTGGTTGGTTCATCTCTATCAACCAAGTAAAAATGCAATGAATTTCGAAAGCACCCGATCAGTGAACCACGTAATGTGTATTTAGGGTCATCTTTAATTTGCATACTCAAATGGTTGCTTCTTGGATTCTTCAACCAAGTTACACTACCAATGGCGGCCAACATTATCTTCACGGTTCTACAACTACCACATTTATTAGTACAAAACCCAATGAATGAACTTTAAGTTTCCCATGATACTGAAATTTCCACCCAGAACAAGTCTCGTTGATGTGTGTAGATTACTTATGATGTTGAATAACTCCTTATGTAACACGATAATAGGAGTATATTTATTTATTGAAGACTTGGTTATTCATGTCGGATTATTAAGGGTTACTTGTAGGTGTCGTTTTATATAGGGCCAGTTGTTATCCAGATTGACTACTTGAAAGCGGAGGTGGTTGATGTTCTATTAAAACAAGAGCAAGACATGTAATCACGAGATCAACTTCTGGAATGCAACATCGATTAGAAGGGCCCAGTTTCGCTCAAAATCTCGTATCCCTACCTATATTTCAAAAAGGTTGAGAGCTTGATCATTATTGGCAAATCCAGGAGCTCCTAACAACTTACTTGATTGAACTATAACTGTTTGGTATATGAGTCATGCTACTACTCCTTTGTGAAGATTAAAGCCGAAATAGCCACATTAGCAGCAACAAAATATTGGAAATGTCAAGTGATGAAGGTAGTGAAGATGGCAGCATCAAAAAGTGATCATGGTTACAAGTGTGTTTCATACAAAGGTAGTGAAGATGGACTTTCCTAAGCACAATGGAGATGAAGGCCTAACTATTCTTCGTAGTGGTATAGCCTTTGTGAAAGACGATCAAGAACACACACCCACCAATTTGCAGCCATTTGTTGAAGACTTGCAGTGTTACTCCCTTTCCAAGTTGCAGAGTAACAATATGGAAACCGATAATTACACAACCCACCCTTTTCTCCACCTATATATAATAGATTTATTGGATAACAAATGCAATAGACAAGAAAGGAACTTTACCCGTTCTAATACTGTTCATTTATGAGGAATTGGCAACAGTATCAGGTCACTACGGTAAATTTAAAGCCAAAACAAAATGTCAACTATTATTGTACCTTTTCTATGTTCCTAATAATTAGTATATATGATCCATGTATACTTAATATAACAACTTGGGACATTTTAAACACAATTTAGAAAATTTAGGACTCTGTCCTAATAATTAATATATCATCAGGTAGATGAAAAATAATGGAATTGAGGATATGCATGGAGATTGCTTCTAGGGGTAGATTAGTCAATCTTCTTTACAGAAGGTTTTCAAAACTAAGCGCGAGAGCCTGAAAACTAGAGGTGGATATTTCAGCTCATGTAAAAACGGATCAACTTAGGTCAAATTGGCAAAGTTAAAAAATTAGCTAAAACACGTCCACTGGTTTCCAGAGTATACTTAAGTGTTCACAACCTTTTGAATTGCTTTATTAACAAAATTTTGATCATTCAATAATAGTTACTGTAACCACATTTACTATATTAAGCAATCAAGTATGAAACTAAAAAAATGGCTAAAAAGGCGTTGACAGGTCAACACAGTCTGACCCGACCCATTTTCACCAGCCCAAAACTTTACCCTCTTTTACCAGAACACGTGTTGACCCATTACCCCAGAAAAGCTACATACAAATGTGATATTTGATGAAATATGATGCTTACATTATTAGGGTGATTTTGCACTATATCAACAGCTTCTTGATTGCTAAGGTGCTCCCAAAGACCATCAGATGCAAATATTAGAAACCGATCTTCCGGTTGGATTTCATGCATAGAGACTGATGGGTCCGCACTCAATATCGGCCGTCGAATAGGGTCACGGAGGCGAAACTTAGCATACAAGGGTTCCCTGTTGAATTCTGCTTTTTTGAGGTATACATCACCTATAGATCTAGATATCTACAACACAATTTCAAAAAAGAAAAAAAAAGACAAACCCGTTTGTAACCAAAATTATCACAGAAAACAATTTGATATTATTATTGCAGCAATATAAATGTAAAAGGCAAGTGATGATATACACATGAACTTTGTTATTTTATGAATGTATGTTGAGAAAATGGAACTTGCTAACTGCAAGGAATGCAAGTAACGTTCAAACCAATTAAATCAACAGATGGTCCAGATCTCAATTTTTCATATGATTCAACACGAAAATGACTAAAAAATTATCAGATATACAAGACATTTAATAATTACAAACCTAGCAAAATGTCCTGTGCTTAGGGGAAGCCGTCAGATTAATAGAGCAACCACTTTTTTAGCATTAGCAAGAACTTGTTTGATGTATAAAACAAACCATTATCATGGGATATTTAAAGGACCATAAATGATGCATTTAGAATCAATGACAAGAATGGAGTCAATGGACAAAAGAAGGCCAAACGTAAATGCAAAATTAAAAGAAAAGAATTAGTAAGAAGAGAACACTCAATCAAGGGTTTGTAAGTTGCATAGTTAAAATAGATGGCAACTTTGACCCATTTACTTATTAATGGGTTATCTCGATAGAATCAAAAACGTCAAATGACAAAAAACAGCTATAAGAGGAAGTGGTCCAATGGGTTAAAAGGCACCCATAACCTATTTTTAATGTATACAACCTCTTAAATTGTTTTAGTCAAAGATTTAGATTTTTATCGTAATAATATTGTTTCTGTAATCACAAATAACTCATCAATTAAATAATTAAAAGCTGGAGAAAAAAGCATGTGTGGCCTCGTTTTGACCCTTTACTTACACAACTCATGAGCAATTTCAACCCAAACCCTTTTTGACCCGTCACCCAACCTTCCGATTACTCTTGCCTTCTCTAATAATTACGCGTGATATTGATTGGTAGAGGATCGTTATCTTGTTCGTATCTTCAGTTAAATAAAAAATTTACCATTTCAAAATTATATAATTTTGTAGAGATGTGGCCAATAAATTGTTGATCGAATCCTCAAGGTAATCAAATAGAAAAATTAACAAAAAAATATACAAAGATCAACTAAGAAAACTAGCTACAATACACCAAACATCATGAAAAGACACAAGAACTAAGAGCACAAGAATAATACCTGTATGAGGCCCTTCACACGCCACACATTATGTTTTAAAACTACAATTTGAGGATCATCAGGATGCAAACTATGAAGTTCTTGCCTAACAGACTCTATGCTTGCATTGTGTTCGGTTGATAATTGGATTGCAATAACCTCTCCAGTAGCCTTCACGGCTCTCCCCAAAACCGCACGTGAATCACCAGCATTTGCAATGTAAAGGATTCCATTACAAATCACACCAACAAGACAACAAGATCCAACAGCAGCCAACTGCGGTCTCACCGTCCATTGTTTAGCAACAATCGCTAGAAACCCCTCTTCTGTCGCGTGAAATGCTTTTTGTATAACATCCACCGACATCGATTGTTGTTCTGTAGTGAACCCTACAAAAGAACAAAATCCCTATTAAGACAAATTTTACAAAACAATACAAATTTTTGACCTGGATCGTTTGACTTACTTTTGAGATTCTGAAAAAGGTGATCATTGACATAACGGGAAGTTTCGGGCCCACCGTGACCATCATAAACTCCAATAAACGTTCCATACGGTCCAGAATCAAGAAAGCTCAACGAGCCTGATTCAATCTGGCTTTGATCCTCAAGTAACATATTGGCTTGAACCACTGCCATTGAGAACTCACCTGTTAAGTGTTGACCACTGTCTTTATACCAAAGAAGACCGTCTTGTCGGCCAGCTGCATCTGAACCAGCATAAGAATAGCGGTCCGAGGGTCGCCAACAGGCCTTTAGAAAGTTTATCAACGTTGATAACATCCCTCATCTCAATTCTCACCACAGCTTACAAACCGATTTCTCAACATCCAAAATTGGATGTGAAGAACACTATAAAGACTGAATCTCCTCCAGAAGTTATAATCCTGTTTGGTTTTAGAAATTCCTGCATACCATAAAGAATCAATAACTATATGCACAAATAGGATCATGTAATCAACAAAGCATTATTCAACTCCTTTTTCCAAACTTAGCATATATAACACAGATCTTAAAATCATGAATCATGGCCGAATTAAACTGGATCTTTAAAAGGGTTAGCAGAACAAGATAACCTAATGACAAAATTAGGCGTCAAAGAAAGTCAATCATACCAGTCAACATTTAGAATCTTGATAAGCTATTAAGAAGATTGAAATTACTCTAAAACCCAGTAAGAAAAATGAAATAGAAATACGAAAAAACATAAAGCAATGAAGATTAGACACCCATTTCACTGTTTGTTCTGTATGGTGAAATAACGAAAACCTAAAGAACAGATAGACTGAAGACTTACAGTTGAAAGTTAGACTTTATGTCAAGTGTGTGTTTCTGGTAGGCTACTGAATCATACCAAAAGAAAAGGATGGAGATCTGAAAGAGATTAGATCAAACCCAATGTGATTTTGGATGGTTTAGATCTGTAGATCCATCAAAAATCCAAACCTTGTACATAAATTTACGAATCTGTATATCTTTTTGGGATATTTCTTGCAAGCATAGAGAGGAGATTAAGATGGAGAGAGAAAGAAGACAGGGAGAGATCGGAAGATAAAGATAATTGAAGTGAAGAGGAGTTTCTTTTTCTTTATTTTTTAATTTAAACAATCAGCGTCTGTCATAATTAAACAAAACGAACATTTGCTTTCTATCATCAGTAGACAAAGACTCCTCCTTTCAGTCTTTGTAATCTCATTTCTATGTTTATAAACAAAAATAGACAGCAAAAACCAGCAAATGAACAGTTTTTAAATTTCGTATGTCTGCTTTATCTTGACGACTAGCCTACTTCCTAGGTGGTTTACCACTCATTCTAGTCTCATTCTCTTTCACGCACGTTTACTATATAGCTCATGAGAAATAGTGCCGCTGTTAAGATTAAAGTTTAATAATAAAAACATCTTTTTTTGTCAACGTTATATGAACGAGTTCTCTTAACCATATGTCCATATTTCTCACACCTCAAAAGGACTCAACTTCTACATCGAGTGGCGTAACACGCCTCGACAACAAAAATCACTAGCGTACGGTTTTGTTTTTAACGACTAGCCTAGAACTTCCTAGGTGGTTTTCCACTCATTCTGGTGCTATTCTTGTTCAAGCACGTTTATTGCTAAGTTTCCGTGGAAGAGGCTTCGCAGGGGCGTCCCATGGATTTTAGAGGCCCTGTGCGAAGTGAAAAAAATGGACCTCTTATACACACATAAGCAAAAATTCACTAATACTATGATATTTATTATATAAAAAAACTATAAGAAAAGAAGGATAGTAAAATAGTTTATCCTATATAGTTACATGAATCGTGAAGTTCTCCTAGCATTAGTGAAAGCAAAGTTTTGTATCAACTCTTCATAAACAATAGTCTCCATGATATTATTCTCAATAGTTATCCTTGTCAATCCATTAAGCCTTTCTTGTGATATTTTGAATAGTAAGTAGGACTTCAACAACTTAAGTTTTGAGAAACTTCTTTCTACAGATGCAACAGTTACTGGAATAGTTAACAAGACTCTATATGCAATAATTGCATTGGGAAAACAATCAACTTCTTTTGGGTATTTTAAGACATCGTTAGGTCGGATAGTTTCCCCGGGTAAAAACGTGTCAAACAGCTTCAACGCCATATGAAGTTCATTTGCATCAAGATCTGATCGTCCATCATACTTAAGTGCGAATTCAAAATGACTACAACACGACTTAAGATCTCTGTCATCAAATTCCTTCAACTTTTTAGGAAACAAAAAACGTTTTCATACTCTTTGTACTGTTCAAATCTGGTTTTAAGAGAAGCACTAGTTTGATCAACAATATATAAAAAATAATTAACTTTATAATTCTCTTGAGCTGAAAATAAGGCATCTTGATCACTTTGGTTCTCATCAAATTGTTTTTTTCTACGAACCTGGCGTCTCTGAGAGAATGTCAGATCAATATTCATTTCAATTACAAGTTCCTTAGTATCATTGATAGCCTTAGATAACTCTGTTTCTCTAAACTCCTTAAAGTATTCGATCAACATGTTCACTTCTTTAATATATTAATCAAAACATGGGCTTTCTAAAATTTTATTTTTCAAATTGTTGGCTTTTGAAAATTAATATATATATAAGTGGGGCCCCTTTGAAATATAGGCCCTGTGTGACCGCACCTCCTGCACTTCCTCAAAGACACCCCTGAGGCTTCGTGTCAGGTAAGATCAAGGTTTACTAATGAGAACAACATCATCCTTGTTTGTCAAAGTTGTGTGAATGAGTTATCTTAACGATATGTCCATATTTCTCACACATCAACAAGACTCAACATCGTGGTCGAGTGTGTAACACATCTCGGCAACACAAATGGTAGCTCGAATACTATTTGTAACAACCTGTCCACCATGACATAATCTTGTCCCCTTGCCCCCCACTAGCACACAATTTTGTTTCTGAAGATTAGGCAAGGACATATTAGGGAATCACTCATCCTGATATTACTCCCGTCAAAACATATTTTACTTTAAAGTTTTCTTATAAGATATGTCGTGCTTGTGGTCATAAGACACATCACATACTTATGAATTCAATGTCTCTCTTATATGTCAGCGATGTGTGGATGAGTTCTCTCAACAATGATACAACCTTGTTGAATTAGGTGATTTATGAATGATAATAATTTATTACATAACAAGAAAACTTTTGTTTGAATAATTATATCTTTAATTGTGAATAAAAAATATGTGCAAAAAGCATGTGAGGAAATAAAAGCCATAAGTTGTATATGACACTTGGTTGTGTTGGACTTTGATAAATATTCAAAGACAGTTTTGGTCTGGACTATTTCTCTCTCGACGATGAAGCTGACAAAGTGGAAGCAAACATGTAAGATAAAAAAACAAAACTTTTCTATAAAAGGGCCCAATGGATCAAAATTGAAGAATGGATAAAAAATGAAGCAACTAAAGTCACAATCAAAGATTGTTTAGAAACAGTAATAATGAAGATGAGTACAAGGGATGAATGAAGAACCAAATAAGCTTCCCTCTACCCCGTCCGTATTAACGACTAAGAATTTCTTGAACTCTGTGTGGTTGCTATCCCTCTTGATCTCTAAACGAATATGAACAAGAACGATGCCAACAAGTCCTCCCAACAAATAAATCTCTAATGATGAGCAAACACACTAAAAAAATAAATACGAAAGTGACCAAAATAATCAAGAAAACCATAAGGTAGAATTCTAGAGTTTATATAATGTAACATTCCCAACATAGGTCTAGGAGTTAACCCGTGCTAGAGAAACGTAAGTGTGGTAATCATTGTAAATTATTGAAGTTTAGTTGGTCCCTCGTGTTTTAGGGATTAAATGAAATCAGTTGTTATGACTAACATTTAATTTATATATCCCTAAATGATTTAAAATTTTGGTTCGGAATAATACCTATTGGAAATTAATTATATTGATATGAATAAGTTGTAAGTCGGTTAATTAGAAGAGCGAGTTACCCTCCAAAAGATCCAACCGAGTTCACACTCTTCAAATAGCTTTTCCTTAATCTCAATTAATGGTTTTGGAAAATCTAGGAAGTAGAAGTCAAAGGGGGGAATTCAATTTTGAATCATAATAGCCGTAGTTAAGAATCCAAATCAAATTTAGGGATTGGAAACCAAAAAAACCATACTCAAGTAAGTGGGTTTCATTTTATCTTGTATGTTCTTGGGTTCTTATGTGGAGACTCAATCTTCAATGATGTATGTAACATCAAAAGAAGTTAGAAAGTCTTTGGAATCTAATTTAATGTTATTACGGTGCTTTAATCTGAATTTGATCAACATATGATCAAGGATGATGACAAAACCAGTGGATGGGTGAAGGTAGTAAAATGAGAATTTAATTTTGAGTGGTGATTTAACATAAATGGTAGTACCCGAGCATAAATCTTGATATTATAGGTACTACTTGAGTTGTCTAACATCCTCTAGTGTGGAATGGTGGTTGGGTTGTACATGAATTATATGATCTATGATTGTATGTGCTATCTTTATGTTGTATTTATACATTCATATGGTTCATATATGAACATGGTACTTATGATTGTTCAGATGGTGATAATATGTGAACAATGCTATCTCATATTGTGTTAAGTTCACAGGATCATTGGAGAACACGGTGCGAGATATAGGCATGAATACGTTTACATGGATTATTCGTAAACAAGGTATGTGATATATGTATGTGCATGCTCATATGGACCATTCATGAACATATTATTAGTGATGTTTGTGTAACATGGACCATCATAGACCTAGTATGTATTATTACTAATGTATGTAATAGTTTGGATGATGGTTATGCATGAATGGTGTCATTTAATATTACAGGTGTTAATCTTGTGTCTATTAATGTTATGCTCATATGGACTATTCATGAACATGTTTATTTGTTAGATTTGTGTCCACATGGACCATTCAAAAGTATGTTATGTGTATGGTTTGGTCTAGACCGATCGATGACTATAATATAGTCTAATACTCGAAGTCAACCACAATAAATACAGCTAGGTCTCATTATTCATTAGGGATTACCAGGCATTGAAAGGTTATAGGTTTTGCAAGAGCCTATTTTTTGGTTGGTAAAGGCAAAGTTTTAAGGGTGTAACAGTGAATTGGGCTCCAAAGCGATGCATGGTGGACTAATGTATAATTTACCATCACACCATGAAAACGTTGTATAGTGGACGGTTGTGACTCCCACTTCATTGGTTAGTGTGATTGATCCCCTGAGCAGGATTAGTTACTTTACCCCACAATAAACAATCACGATTGTGCATACTTTACTTGATGTGTTAGGATAACAACGTTTGTTATACCCTTTCTATAATGATACGACGACCTTATAAAAACCATAGAAAATACATTATGATATGATGATATGACTGTAACGCCGCAAAGTTCAAAAGTTGTTATGAATAAGTGTTATATAAGATTGGAGGTGTTTATAAAACTAGAGGGGCTAAAGCGGTCATTTTGAAAGTTGAAGTCCAGGGTTTGTTTTGCAATTATTGAAAAGTTATATATATATATATATATATATATATATATATGGTGGAAATTTGACTTGGAATAGTCAAACTTTTCAAAAGAACACAGTAATTTCATCTCTATTAGCTGCCAAGCTTGGAAATTGATCTTGAATCAAGGAAACAAAGCTTTAGCATCTGATTTTAGTTGCATAGTTATCCTAGAACACCAAGCTATGGATTCTTGATTGATTTATGTGTGTTTTGGGTCAAGAAGGTGATTCCAAGATGGAATCTTTGATCTTAGTGTGTAAAGGTGTTTGTTGTTGTTATTTTATAATAAAAGTGGTTATGGTATAGTTTACAAGTGTTGGAAATCGTTTTCTATGATTTTTGGTATGAAAATGGCGAACTGCAGGTAAGTCGGACGACTTACTGGTTCAGGTCGGACGTAAGCACGGGCGTGCCTTTGGGGGTACGGTCGTGCCAGGTGGGCGTGAACCGCCATTGTTCTTCAAGTCCGGGCATGTCCGGGCACGAGCGTGCCTAGTTAAGGTACGGGCGTGTCTGGCCCAATACGCCCATGTTGGAGTCGGCCATGTCTGGGCCTAGGGTGGAAAGGCACGGGCGTGCCTGGGCCCTGTTCA